>CAAE01014978.1:1038328-1125828 GCA_000180735.1 Tetraodon nigroviridis
GACACAATTGGACTTGTGCCCCTTCCCTCGGGTAGCTCTGTGTTTGAGCCGCTTTGTGTTTACCGACTGTGCCGCAGGACTTCTTACGCCACTCAGCATCTATGTTTTGATGTCTTCTCCTCTCTGTTTGTGCAGAATATTCCCAATTAATTTGCAAAGACGGGCGGCTGAACAAAAGCAATCTCAATATGCCACATATTTGTTGCGTCGCCGGCTTTCAGGATTTATCCCTCCTCACTCATCCATCCATCTTTTAAACGAGCCCTGCCAGTATTCTTTCCCATTTCTCTTGTTACAACTTCTTTCACTCAACCTTGTGATTGATGACGCCTTCGGTCGGTTGTTTTACTGCATATGCGATTGGTATGCATGGAAAACAGGCACTCGGACATTTTGCTCGCACTAAGTTTTAGAAGTCTATCTTAGCCGTGCAAACAGACTCACAAATATAATTATTTTGCGACCTCCTAAAAAAGTAAAGCTCTGACACTATGAAGTAAATGCAATTAGGCAGTAACACCCAGCACTAGTTAAATTCTTCTCTCATTATCAAGAACACCAGCTGGTTGATGCAGCCTAACTGGCTGCTGTTTTTGTCTGTGTGGGTCTTTATGGAGATATTCATCTGTCAGTGGCTATAATCTTAAAAGCACTTCCATCTGAGCCTGACACTGACAGTCAGCCAGGCAACAAACCACTTCCCATCCATCTTTCCGGGAGAAGGTGCTGCTGTAATGACGGCTGGATTATATGATGAGGAAAGACACTAAAGCCGCCACTCATGGTCAGGTCAGGGAAATGATTTACGGTCGAGCCCAGCATTAGAACAATTGTGTTGCTTTTAAACGGCAAATTAGGAGTCAGAAGAGATTCTAGCTCCCTGGTCAGGAAAAATTTGAAGGCCGGAGCTTCATGGATATGGTTCTTCCATCATCTGTGAAGAGATCGCCTTGGCGACATGCCCTGTACATCTCCTTTAACTAAAGTGTCAATAGTGACAACGACAATCAATATATGAAACCCAGACAAAAGCCTTTTGCCGCATTTATGTTGATAGCAGAATTTCCAGTTGTTTATTGTTCCACTGCAGTGCCTCTTAAAGACAGTTGCCACAGCAACATTGCATAGGCGCAAAAGGGAGTGAAGGAGAGTGTGGGAATCTTCACAACACAGCTCAGACTTCAGGGTGTAGTGAGAACGTACAGCAGGGATGTTCAAACTATTCCACAAAGGGCCGTGTGGCTGCAGGTTTTGTCCCAACTGTTCCAACCACACAAAGTTTGACCAACCACCTGCCTGAAGACTCAGATCAGGTGATTTCATGAGTTCAGTCTGAAGTGTCGTTGCATGGTTGGAACAAAAACCTGCAGCCACACGGCCCTTTGTGGAATAGTCTGGACATCCCTGGTTTAGATGGTGTTCATTGCATCTGCTTTACATTATTGATGTGGTGATTTCTGTTATAAATAATTTTGTTGAGAGTACATCATCGAACAAGGGTAAATGAGGCTCCAAATAAAAGACACTTAAATATTTCTGGATGTAAACACATGACCTACTAGGGCCTCTGAAGGGGAGCTTTGTGGTTTTACGTTAAGATGGATTTTATCAAATTATATTTTCTTTTTGTAACATAGCCTGTGATGTTTTTATTTATTTATTTTAAATTTTAGAAAAGTATAAAATCTCCAGAGACGACATCATTGTGGGTCAGATTCTTGGTGAAGGATTTTTTGGAGAAGTACACAATGGAGTTTACAAAACCCAGGTGAGTTTTTTTTTTTTCTTTTTAGACTAGAAAAATCACGGAGAATTGGAATAAATGCGTGCCCCTGCCATATGAACACAGTGCATTTACTGCTGGTGTCCCGTGTGCAGACAGGGGAAAATCTAAGCGTGGCCATTAAAACGTGCAAGAACTGCTCAGCTGACGTGAAGGAGAAATTTCTCAGCGAAGCCAGTGAGTGTGCAGTCATTAAGAGCTTTTGTGTTTCCTTTTTTTGTTACTAAAATAAATATGCACATTCAGATTAAATAACAACTCTATCTTCGCAGAACAAGCTCGGGAAATGAAACTAATATCTAACTAACATAATGAGTAGAGAGCAAAAATTTCTGTACATACACATTAAATATAGGAAACTTTAATTTTTAAAAAAGTAGTTGCTTTTAGCATTTTAGATTCTAATGTATTTGTAGGTTGTAAATGTTTTGTTAGTCTGAAGGTTGCTGCTCAGCTTCCTGTTGCCTACCTACGAGTTTTGTTTTCTTTTTTTTCTTATTTTGTTGTTAAAGAAGAAATGATTTGCAGTCTGTCAACTAAAAATATTCAACTTATTCTCACGAAACCTGATAAGTCGTGATGCTTTCAGACCGATTTAAAACAAGCATTACGTACTAATCTGGCATATTTATATCTGTACAAAATGAAGAAATATCAGGCTTTGCAATATTTTACTTTCTATATAAGATTTGGATGAAGTTTGAAATGTAAAAATTGCTTTTGTATAATGCAGGTGTGATGAAAAATCTTGATCACCCCCATATTGTGCGTCTAATTGGAGTCATTGAGGCCGACCCTGTGTGGATTGTCATGGAGCTCTATGAACACGGAGAGGTGTGTGTGCGTGCGTGTGTGTACCATTTCTACAATCATTATCTTTGTGCATTTTGAAAAACAATGGTGACTGTTCAATAATGCGAAACAAGTTCCACATAGAGACTCAGAGACTTTTTTTCCCCAACAGCTGGGGAAATATCTGGTGGAGCAGCAGTATTCACTGACCACAGTGATGTTAATAACTTACTGTCTGCAAATCTGCAAAGCTCTAGCCTACCTGGAGGGTCTCAACGTGGTGCACAGGTAACAAAATCAAACAAACAAACAAACAAAAACATTCTTTACAAACAGGATAGAACAGAAACATCTGCTTTTTTTACCTGACAATAACGAGTTTTCATTTCAATTTCAAGCGTTAACTTTCTGTTCCTCTTTGATGGCTTCGCTGCAGAGACATCGCGGTGAGAAACATCCTGGTGGCTTCTCCGCTGTGCGTGAAGCTGGGAGACTTTGGTTTGTCTCGCTACATAGAGGAAGAAGAATATTACAAAGGTTGGCAGGCAACATGCATTCAGGCATTATGTTCCAAAAAACCTAGAGCCATTGTATTCAAATAATGTATTAGCTAGTAAGGATTTAACAACAGATAGTAATCCATCGATACAAATAGCTTTTATTGCTCTGAGTCAAAATCAACACCAGATGAAAAGAAAATAAATAAGTTTAGGAGTCTGAAAGCAGAATTATATATCTGATCTTTCTCTTACATCCAGCCTCAGCTAGTCGATTACCGATCAAATGGATGGCACCTGAATCCATCAACTTCAGACGCTTTACCACAGCAAGTGACGTCTGGATGTTTGGTGAGAAACGTCTGGGTGCATCTCCAGAGCAGCAGCAGTTGAACTAAAGGTGTTTTCCACAGGCGTGTGCGTGTGGGAGATCTTCTCAATGGCCCAGCAGCCGTTCTTTTGGCTGGAGAACAGCCAGGTGATTGACCAGTTGGAGTCAGGGATCAGACTCCCCAAACCTCAGCTCTGCCCCCCCACAGTCTACTCGCTAGTCTCCAGTTGCTGGTCCCATGAGCCACACTTGCGACCCCAGTTCTCCCACCTGGCTTGCTCCCTCAGGTAGACGTCAACACCCCGTTCTCAGTCACTTTTAGTTCCTGATGGGTTTTTAAGGAAGTGGGTAATAACTGGTGTGTTTCTCTTCAAGTGAAATTCACAGGATGGAGTCCGAGCAGGAACTAGGGGCGAGGGGGTGCAGGTCACGCCCCAACTCTGCAATGTTTGACCCAAACAGTACAGAAGCTCCACCTAAGGTAGCACACAGAGCACACAGGAGAGAAACACTGACTTTATATACTGCAGGTGTCTTTGTTTTCTTGCTAAGGGTATTTTAGTATTATGAAAACCTTTCCCGACGGTCAGCGCCATATAAACGATTTTTTTCTTCTCTCAACACAAGCCCTCCAAACTCCTGGGCAATACACTTCCACGAATAACAGCATGCACTCAACAGGTGTGTTTCTCCCTTTCTCTCTTTTGTTCACACGCACAAAGATGATTTTCAAATCATCCCACACAAACAAACACAGTCTTCCTTTGTGTGCGTAGAGAGGGCCAAATGTCACGCCGACGTGGGCGAAAGACAGAACGGTGCACGTGGAGGACACATTACAAAGACAAAGAATGGAGATGATGATGGATAAAAAGTGGCTGGAACGAGAGGAAAGACAGATGGTAACACACACACACACAACCAAACCTTCTCACAGATGTAACACTAGCTCCCCCTTCAGCTGAAGATAAACATAATGACCTTTAAAAGGCAGATTGGGTCTGTTTTTTTAGACCCACACACACATCCTGAAACCTGCTTCTGTCTTTCTGCAGGATCCGGTCGTGCGGCCTGACTCACGTACTGAGGTACTTTGACCTTTTTCTTAGGTTGAGTCTTTTGTGGGGAGGCCTGTTTCAGTTTCTAAAGGCGCAAACGTTGTCTTGCCCAAAATAAAGGTTTTGAAACGCTAACTTAAATAACCATGTGCAGCAAGGCCAGTATGTTTATTATTTATCAACAGCCACACTGTCTTTTTTTATCAAAGATTAAAAAAAATACTGGTAAAACCAGAAAGCGTCAGAACTAAATACTATTTAAAAAATGTCAAAAATGTTTTGATGACCTTTACTTAAATGTTTTGATGGTGTGTACTAAAATTGGTGAATATTGGCTACATTTCACAATAATTTTGCTCATCAGCATAACAGATTTCATTAGATGGAGACATTTTCGATGGCTGTACGGTACAAAACAAAGTTTTGTTACTGCATAAGCTGGGTGTGAGAAACATTATATAAATTACAGCCTTACACATACAAGCAGCAATTCAAAACAAATTTATAAAAAATGGATTAGTTCTCACTTTAAATAAATTTTATTTTTAGTTTTGTTGTTTGTTTTTTGTTTTGGTTTGTTTTTGGTTTTGTTTCTTTTTACAGTGATTTATATCAGAGTGTATTTTAGAGGATTTTTTCAGGAAATGCGGATCTGATTTCTGTCATTTGACCTCTAGTATCACCTTTTCTTGGTTTTTATTTCTCCCTTTTTCAGACTCCTCCACTGAGCCCGAAAGACCGTGAGTACATTAAAAAACCATTGTTTTACCTTCTTTGTAAACAGGCTGAAGCTCATTGCACTTGTTGTGTTTTAGCTACAAAAAACCTGTTATACGGTAGAGCCAATAGAAAGGAAGGCAGACAGTGAAATATTTAAAATGTCCTACACTTTGGGGAATTTTATATCCTGTCTTTATCAGGACCCCCTGAAAAGCCTCCAATGCCGGCTACCATCTCAAAGGTAGACACACTGATCAGAAAATATCTACTGTATTGTTATTGATGCTGGAAAGCCAATACCAAAAGGGTTCTGGCTTGTGTGTGTGTGTGTGTGTGTGTGTGTGTGTGTGTGTGTGTGTGTGTGTGTGTCACTACAGCCTCGACCCACAGCTGAACTGGACCGAGCAGGCGATGAGGTTTACACCGGCGTGATGGCGATGGTGAAGCAGGTGGTCCAGCTGAAGAATGACATCACTACGCTGCCCTCCTCTGAATATCCCAACTCTGTCAAAGTAGGTCAACCACGGCCATGGTCTGTTGTTCTCAAAGCTGAGATCCAAAGTGTTGTGTGAACAATAGAAAAATTATTACAATTTTTACTCTGATTTAAAAAAAACTGGAGGAATACGACAAGGGTTAAATATTATATCTTGGGTTCTATATAACTGAACACGAGGGGCGTTGTGGAATCACATCAAATTGTCATCCATCTGGCTTTGCTGTTTGTGGCGATGGCGTAAATACTTCTTCATAACTTCTTTTATAATCTGCCATTTTATTAACAATCGTGATTTTTTTTTTTTTTTTTTCCCAACACTGAATTTGCCATTGCAATAGTCAGGATTTTAAATCTTTACCGACACTGGATGTAGTTAGCAGTAAATATGTGCAAAGGAATACTAAATGTGCTTTTCCTATGATGATGATGATGATGATGATGATGATGATGGTGATGAGCATCGCATCATTTCGTAACTCTACAGGTAATTCCAGAGGTGAAACCAGTGCTAAAAGGTCCAGATGTACATTGAATGTGTGGGCTTGTAATTATCCTACAAACCTTTAGTTTAGATTGTGGGGGTGATTTTATTTTACTTTTTCCACGACACCTATCGTACTTTCTCACTCCCCACAGGCGCTGGGCGTGACTCTGCGCAGTCTGATTCAAAAGGTTGATGAAATCCTGCCTTCTCTCCACCACTCTGTCACAACGGAGGTAGGCTGTGTTTTCGGTAAAGTGAAACACCTGTACCTGTTACCACATGTGCAACTATGAAGACTCTTAGCAGCAGACCCCGAAAGAACAGAAGTTACATCAAAAACATTTAACTTTTTGGTTAAATTATTGGTTATCTGAAGTAACACCATACATCTAACATGCATTACTATGTGTTTTGCTATGGCGCATTCCTCTGAGAACTTTAAAATCTAAAACAGTCCGCGTGCTATGGTCTTCCCTGCACCAGATCGAAGGCACCAAGAAGCTGCTGAACAAGGATTTAGGCGAGCTGATCAGCAAGATGCGCCTGGCCCAGCAAAACACCGTGACCTCGCTGAAGGAGGACTGCCAGCGGCAGATGCTGGCAGCTGCCCACACGCTGGCTCTGGACTGCAAGAACCTGCTGGACGCCGTGGACCAGGCACGCGTGCGGGCCAATCTGGCAAGGCCCAGACCCACCTCGCAAGCTTTAGACGGTTATGGGGAGTGAGGACAGATTCTACTTCTGTTTTCTTTTCTTTTTTTTTTCTTATTCTATAATGGTCAGTGAATAAAGTGATGAATGTTAAGTTTGTTTCTACACACTGCACACAAAGGAGAAAGCACAGAAGACACACCATGGTGTGGTCATCGAAGCTTCTGTCCTTCTGACTATGGATCAGTTACTAAAAATAAAAAGCTAAAAGCTAATCGATCATTGTTAGCCCACTAGGTGGCAGTAGACTGCACTAAAAGAGAAACAAAGATGTCCTTTAATTTAATGATACCACTTTAATAGGTTTTCTTTACATCATTTTTACATATATTTTACAGATTTTCTAATTATATCTAACTCCAATTTTTTAATGCAAGATGAAACAGATATTGTAATGAGTGACTGGTCTGACTCTAACCCGGAGAAATGAAACACCAAATAGGATTTTGGCACAGCACCGAACCAGCTGTGGCCTCAGAGCAGCCTCCGAATGCAGGTGTTTCATGTTCTGGTTGGTTTTTGGTGAACAGAGTTTATCTATATATCCTACAGGAACATGGGTGCACACAAACACTCCCAGAGGCTGTTGGTGCTATATTTAAGAAAGTGCTGGCGGAATAAAGGAGTTCCAGCCATGCCCTTTAGTGCAAACTAGTCACAAATGTCAAATATAGTTTTTAAAAATACTGTACTTTACAATGATGCCTAATCTAGCATTCATAAACATTTACAACATAAACTTCAGAAGAATGCCAACACAAGACACAGCCCAAACTTAATATTCTCACATGGAATTATGGCTTCAGGATCACCAAGGATGGCATTTTCAGGACCTAGGTCCACAGTCAAATTATATCTAAATGTCATATTCATCCACTCAAACACCCTCACTCTTCTCCAGCTGCGGATGTCTCGAGTCAACTGACAACCACAGAAATACCACAGTTATAGGTGGTGCTTTTGGGGCTTGGCCAACTGACTTAGAGTATACGCAGATGATATATTTCCATATCTACTTAAGAAAAAAAAACCCTCTCTCACTTAACCCTAATTAAGACAAAAGTTTAAATTAGTTAGCAATGAGAAAACTGGAATGCTGGGATAAAAAATGTCATTTGGAGTAAGAGAAATGTCAGTACCTGAGGAAGGTAGCACGTCCTGATACCTTCCTCAGTACCTGAGGAAGGTATCAGGACGTGATGGCTGGTGTGTTACCAGCTGGACCCCAGCTCTTCTCAGGTCACCAGCGGACTGAAAGAGACTGTTAATGTGATGGAACTGGACCACGACTGCAGAAAAGATCATAAAGTACAGTGATCCGACGCCGGCTCCAGAGCTGGCAGCCCTATCATTTACAAAATGAGGAACGTCCCTTCATGCTGAGACATGTCAAATATGTTTTTACCACGGCACCCTTTCCTCATTCAGAACTCCCTTGTTATTCAGCAAGATTCCAAGATTTACCTGATAACAAGAGCTGTTTGCACCTTTTATGCCTGCCTTTTAAGGCTGCCTATAGTCATATTTCAAGTTTTGCCTCATCTGCATTTTTTTCCTGCTTTTTTCTGCAGAACTTTAAATTCTAAGATTATGCAGCCACAAACTTTGCCGTCACCCATGTCTAAGTCAGTCTGCAATGCCCACACTTTGATTCCATGATTAAATCCATCCAAAATATGCATGTTGTGCTTTTTTTGTGTGTGTGCACTAAGATGAACCAGTGACTGAGATAGAAAAAGAGCATCAAAAATGGATCGGTAGGGTATCGTTGTTTTATAATGTATTTGTTTTATATCATTGACATTTTTTATCTTTGAATCTTTTTATCACCAAAACTACTGTCACTGTCAAAAAAAAAATACAAAAACACCGCAGCCTCGCACTCCTTATAAACCTCAGTGCTACACTTTAATTACCAAAATGTTGTTTTTCCTGACAGCCCAGGAAAAAAATATTCCCAGACGAGTCGAATACCAACACGAGAACTGTGTCCAAGAAGCTGCTGCTCCAAAAACCTAAACTTTAAACTTTTTAGACAAAAGCAACGAATTACAAACCATTTACTGATTACTGTCATCTGACAGTATGTTGCTGCAACCTGTTTTACAAGTATGTGTGGTCCAAAAAAGAACACAGTGTGCTTTCACGTTCCTTGGCTCTTTAAATACTTTTTCAATTAAAAACTACCTCAGAGGTAGCTTTATTATAAAAATTGGTATTTAACTGATTTGTCTTTTTATTTTTTAAATGTGAAGTGTTTTATCACATTTCTGCCAAACACAGTTTCCCAATGTCTGTCATAGGTTGCATAAGCCAACCCCCCCGGCTGCTTAAGGTTTTAAAAGGCTGCTCTTTAAAAAACGAACGCACACAGCAGTGAGCATCTTTCAAGAGCCGCCTTTTAACAGGTAAGGATTCGGTGTCTGTGTAGGTTCTCACTCATCCAGGTCATAGTTATCCGAGAAAAGATTTTGTGTTCATCTGGACTTTTCAGTTTTCTTTTTTGGAAAACGTTTCGCCTTTTATCCAGAAGGCTTCATCAGTTCTGACCATGTTGGAGCAGAGCTCGAAGATATAGCCCTTGTGGACCATCGGCATGCTGATGTCACCTGAGCATCTTCACATTAGTATGCCAGTGGTCTGGATGGATGTCTAGGGGGATGTTAGCAGGGTTGTTGGTAATTTTGCTTTTCTCAGATGGATTATGTCTTTAATATTGGCAGATATTACAGAAGAAGAATATTTATATGAAACTTTTGACTTTTAAATAAACCAAAGCGTCGAAGAAGCTGAATTTCAGCATTTTCTTAAAAAATAATAGGAAAAAAATAGTGTGGAAAAGTACTGCATCGCCACATAAAGTTATCAAGAATGTGCAATAATAAGGTTTGTAGCAAAACTGCGCAACGTGTCCCACATCTAAATATTTGCTCTATGTTGTCGCGTAATCACTGGCGTAGCGGAGTGGTGGTAAGCGACAAGCAACGCGGTGCGTTCAGGGACCCATCAGATAGGGCCCCCGCGGCCCCACCCTAGCCCCCAAAATACACCAATGCGGCGCGGCTCCGACACGACCACGCAGCTGATTAGATTGCTATCAAGGCTGTGCGTCAAAGCGCGCTGGCTGCGGGTCCCGCTCCGACCGGGCTCCGATCGCCCTTCCAGAAGATACGCGTCTCTTGAATTTGGACGCCGGCGCACGCCGCAACAAGCTACCGCAATGCATCGCGTGCGGGACAAGAAGTCGGGCGCAACGAGAAAATAAAATATCCGGGAAAAACCACCAAAATAAAAGTTGCTCTGCTTTGAGCGATCGTTTTTAACAGACCCAAAGCCTCGTAAAGCTTATTATTATCACTCAATCATTTTATACAAGGGCGAAAAAAGACTCGGTATCGAAGTACAAAGCCATAGCATTAGTTATAGACTGAAATTAATGCGGCGTTTAATGTGTTTTTCATCTGCAAGTGTGTATGTGTGAGCGTATGTGTGTGTGTGTGTGTGTGTGTGTGTGTGTGTGTGTGTGTGTGTGTGTGTGTGGGTGTGGGTGTGTGGGTGGGTGTGGGTGTGCACTGTTTGAGGTCTAGAGAGGTGAATGGTGAATACTTTGTCAGTATTAGGATTAAATGAAATTAAATTTTAGTAATTAATCTGAATAATTCCAGGTACTTTTTTGCCTAGACTAAAATAAATGACACATACATTCTGTACACTTTAAAATTAAATAAATTAAATACAAATAACAAGTAAATAAACTGAATTATGGGAAATGTGCAATAAACCCGCCCCCAAAAACAACAATTTTTTTCTGATATGTTGCCTAATGAACGCTCCAAATTGTACAACTCCAACAAAACATCTGCACGCTCACTTGGTGGATTTATGAGCCCTGCATGCTACGTGTCCACGTGGCAAAGTGTTCTAAACTGAACCCCTACCACGCCTGCAAACTCCACTTTCAGGGTATGAACGGGCGTGGTTATTTATGATTCCTTAAAGATTATTCTGAGTGAATCTACATTTGCAGTGTGCTTAAAGTGCTTAAAGATAAGCAGGGAAAGTTTTCTCTTGTCTCTTGTCTAAACAGGCTTCTGCAGCCAGCTTCTGTCAGCAACCATTTTTACACCCTGCTGCAAAAACAGGTCTACAGTCAATTTGAATCAGTTTGGCAGAAGAACAACTAGTTTCTAATTAGTAGATGTTGATTAAACAATGCAAAAAGCATTTATACTGGCTGTTATATCTGTGCCCATCTGGAATCATTTCATTTTTTAGTTTAAAAGTAAGCGAACGCAAAATAGAAATACATTATCTTTATCACAACACAGTTTCCTGTAGAAAGCTGAAAATATAAAAGAGAGATAAAGGGGAAATCTTTGTATGTTTTAAATGAAAACAAATGTAAAAAATTCTATAAAACAGACTGAATAGATTCTGGATGAAAGGCTTCTCAAGTATCGAGATTCCTGGGTGAAATCCCTCACAAATCACTTTTTACATGCTGCAAAATGATTGGCAGCTTAGGGAAAAAATGCAGCATTTTCGTTTTATTTTGAGAAATATTCCTCTGTGCAGTTTTCACCGCCTTTCCGTCTTGTGCAGTGCAGCTTCCATACCACACTAGCACTCAGAGGGTCCTCTCCATTGTCGCTCTGCAGAGGTTTGTCAGAAGCTGAGGGGAGAGTTCAGTTCTTTTCAGCTTCAGGAACAAATTTAACAAGGAGGAGGAAAAAGAACCTTTTATTATCTGAATGACAGGAGTTATCGGTTCCAAAGGGCTTGAGAAGACGATGGAAGAGAAACAATCAGAAAGAGGATCGCGTTGTTCCTGATCCTGCAGCAATGATGGTTCATCTCAGCAATTTCTGTGTGTGTTTGTGTTGTTAGGATGAAGAAGCTGATCATTGACGTGGACATTGGGGTCGATGATGCTCAGGCCCTCATGATGGCCCTGGCCGACCCTGACGTGCAGGTTTTAGGAATCACCTGTTGCTTCGGCAACACGCCCCTGGAGAACGTGCTCCGGAACACCTTGCGTGTCCTGAAAGTGTGCAACCGTCTGGATGTGAGTTTCTGAAGGGTCAAAAAGGTGTTCGCATGAGAAAGATAGTCCGCCTGCATCTGCAGATACTCTTAAAGTTGTTTCAGATGCTGGAAATATGTTATATCAGCACATGTGGTCCACAGATCCCAGTGTACAAAGGCTGATCTGGTCCTCTGCTGGATGATAAACGCCACGCTGGAGATTATCACGGCAAAGACGGGCTGGGAGACGTCCCGGATCCAGACGCTCCAGGACCGGAGCTGGTGCAGAAGAAAAAAGGCGTGTCAGCCCTGATCAAGATGATCAAACAGAACCCTGGAGAGGTAAAGACTGGACTGCTTATCTGCATGAAAACAGAACAGTCAAACCTGCGAGCGGACATGCTCATTGGTGACCTTGTGTGTTCAGGTGACCCTGGTGGCCACAGCCCCCCTCACCAACCTGGCTGTGGCCGTCCAGCTGGAGCCTTCCCTGCCTCAGAAGCTCAAAGCCCTCTACATCATGGGAGGAAACACCGATTGTGCGTTCGCCCGTCATTCTTTGGCCGCGCTGATCGATTCGCTCAAATCTCTGCACGCAAAGAATGACCGTTGTGGTTTGATGTTCACGCAGCGAGGGGTAACACCACGGTGTGCGGCGAGTTTAACTTCGTGGCCGACCCAGAAGCTGCTTACATCGTCTTGGACCGCTACACCTGTCCCACCTACATCGCCACTTGGGAGTTCAGCTGCAGGAACAGCCTGCCTTGGGTGAGGATCAGCACAGGGTGATCGGTAGTAGGTCAACAGCGCCTGGATCCCCGTCGGTGCCGGAGCCTTCGATTTACTCCAAAAAGGTTCATAAAATGGTCACTTCAATTACCAGCAGATGCAGAAAGAACCGTAAAGAAAAGGAGACCATCTGCAAAACATCCCCCTCTCACTAAGCAGAAATAAAAAGCAGTAAAATGCACATTTAAATGCTCGTTGCGATTGGCTTTCTGCCTTAATGTGGCTTTAATTTTACAAGCGATCACTATGGGGAGTAGTCGTTGTGGTTCATGGAGATAAAACTCCAAATATACATGGATATTTAACGTAGTGCAGCGCTAAAACTATTTTTAGTTAGTGTAGTTTAATTTACTGTAGTTATATTGTTCTTTTGGGATGTTCTGATGAGAAGCACTCCACCTTTATTTCTATTAATTTTCCTTTCAGTCCTTCTGTGACCACTGGCTGGACCAAAAGACGGAGAAGGCCGCCTTCATGAAGAAGATAACCAGCTACTCTATGTCGGTAAGATTCCAGGCTGTAGTTGCGCACATCAGCAGCGCTAGGTCCCGCATGTCTCACAGGGCTGCATTCTGTACGCGCAGAGGGCTCGATCTGAGGACTATCAGAAGGAGATCACGGAGGGGCAGGGCTTTAACGCCTGTGACACCTACGCCCTGGCTGCCGCCATCAATGAGACTTTAGTCACAGAGATGGAGCAGGTGAGACGCTGATGTCTGCACGGAAAAATAACCCAAAACAAGCCAGGGAGTGAGGCTAAAGTGACGGTCCAACCTTCTCTGGTGTCCCCAGGTTGGGGTGTCCGTGGAGTTGGAGGGGAAATACACCCGAGGCATGATGGTCCTGGACTACATGGAGCTGCTGAATAAGAAGCACAAGGCTTTTGTGATGAAGACGGTCGATCTGGAGAAGTTCAAGGAGATGCTCATGAGATCGCTGCAGTAGAAAGATGACAACGGCGACTCCAAATCTTCGGAGCAAATAAAAGAATAGAAATATTCACACAAATCTGTTTTTTTTTTTTCAATAAAAGTTTTCAATAAAAGGGAAAAAAGAGAAAAAACTTTAAAACTGTTCCAACAGCAAATATAGAATTGATCCAAGTCATCTTTATTTTTATAGCGTCTGCTACAATCAAAATTGTCTCTCCTAATCATGGAATCAAAGACTATAAACTCTCAAAGAGGATGGTTTAAGAGGGATTTAAAGTGAGGATGGAGCCAGCCTGGACCTGGACGGGGAGCTTGTTCCACAGCAGGGGGCCAGACGGCTCAACTTTTGGAGATTCTGGGAATAACAAGTAAACAGCATTCTGAAACAGAGCGGTCTCTTTGATCAGTGCCAGATCTCTAGCCGCAGCATCCTGGATCACAATGGTCCATCCTGGAAGTAACAAAGGTGGGGACTAGATTTTTAAGCGTCACACTGAGTCAGTCTGTTCCCAATCTTTGCAGCGCTTCCCAACAAAGGCACTCCAAGAGAACCTTTTTATAGGCGAGTTTAAAAAAAAATCTTCATCAAAGCCTCCTAAAAGATTCCTCACAGAGAAATTGGAGAGTAAAGAGATACGGTAAAGTAATGATGTGATGTGATCCATTCCTGAGAAGTTTGGTTGTTTCAACTTTGAATCTACTCTTGTAAGGGGACGCATGAAAAAAAAAAAAAGTTTTAGGGAGAAAAAGCAGAAAAAATGAAGGGCTGAGCACATACTGATGAAGGTGGGAGCATCATGCAGTGGTCCACAGAACGACAGGCCAGAGCCACAAACATAGGAGGGGTTTTAAGTGCAACACATGGTGCTTATGGTAAACTACATACACAAAATTCTGTCTTCATTGTTCGTCAGCACAGTTTGATCCTTTTTTTCTCGCCTCGTTGCTTTGGTGCATCGACCGACTCATCGTCCACTTGTTACGTTTCTCTTAAAAATCAGTAAAATTGACTTTCAAAATTACACAGCTTCAGGGCAAATTCCAATCTCTCCTGTACATCTTTAAAATGCAGGTGAAGTCTCCTTTAACTCCAGCTCCAGCTGTCAGGGGCTGAACTAACAACCATGTGTCAACACCCAGCCAAAGAATTTGATCGTCTGAGCTAAAAACCCGGCTGGCATCCAAAGAATAATTTGCTTTTAAAAAAATTTCCAATGCAGAAAAACTATCTGTCTTTAGATAGCATGTAAACGCACAAACCAGTAGAAAACTTTAGTTACATCAGAAATGTTGGGTAATTGAGGCTGAGTCTCCGAGCATCTTCTTGGCTTCAGCCGCTGTGTTGTAGGTGTAAAAGGTGAATTACTGCCACCTACAGGACAAACGGGTGAACTGACGGGGACAGAATTTACGTTATAAACCTCCCCAGTTAAACATTTACTTAGACTTGTAGAACTGCATTTTTTAGGAAGATGCTGCATAAAATATTAAATAAAAAATCTCTTTTTTATGTTAAAAAAAACCTTGATATGTCATTCACAATTTTGCAACCCACTGAATCCTGTTGGAATATCAAAACATTTCAAGTAAACTGGGACGTGCTAATGTTTACAACCTTGTTGCATCAGCTCCTCCTTCCCAACTTTGAGGGCTCATTCGTTTGTGTTTGGAAGTGAAACTCTTTTCAATCCGGGATCTTCTCTGGGTGATTTCAGTTGCTCAGGATACCCGTTTTGCTTGTGTACCACCGATAACGACCAAGATGGTCCCTTTTCGCTTGATTCCAAATGCTGATTCATCAAACAACAAAATGAAACTGTAAAACATCTTTTTATTGTCAGAACTTCTTACAACTGGTGCTGAGTTAGACGGTTTAAAATAATATATTTACACGTGAACTCTCGTCCTTTTTTGTCATGCAGTACGATTTGTGGCATGCTGCTGGTTTTCGCTTCACACCGAGCGCTGACCTTCGTCGACGAAGCTGAGCTGCGCTGGGCTGCGCCTCCACTCCGCCGCCTCGGCTAAGTTCTGGAGGGGTTCTCGGGGTTGTGGTGACATGCTGGGAGGCTGGAGAAGAGGATGGGAATGGGAATGGACATGTGTTTTGGACATACAGATGGGCTGCAGCTGGAGCTGGCACAGGGACTGGGACAGGGTGGGGGGCTGGTTCTGCGGACCGGCTCTTGACAAGTCCACCAGTGCGGGTGCCACCGATGATGGCTGGCTTGCTGAAGAAAGCGAAGGGATGGAGGAGGAGCAGGAATGCGGCACCACAGTGTGCTCGTGAGGAGAGCTGTTAAGGGACGATGGGGCCGACCAATGAGAGGCCAGGGGAGAATTCTGGGAGGCCGGGGCCTTGAGGGGATCCAACTCTCCCTGGGACACGGTGCTCCTGCTGAGCGGAGGGGACGCTTCGGGCGCCAGGAAGGAGGGGGGGTTCTGAGGATCCGAACAGTCCACGAGCGCATGCTGGGTGAAAGGAGGTGGGGCAGGGGAGCAGCTGTGCGAAGACACGCTGGGGGGCGGAGTTACCGCACCGGGCATCAGCAGCGTGGAGGCGTTATGGAAGAGGGGTCTGAGGAGGCGCGTGACTTCCTGAAGCTCCTGACTGACGGCGGTGACCTGACGGGAGAGGGCGCTCATCTGGGGAGAGCAAATCAGAAGGTTCTGAGTCACCACCCCTCAGGTTCCCAGCGCTGCCACTCAGACCAGATTTAAAAACTCAGAATCGCATAAACGCCCCTCGTTTGAAAATACCCTCTCGCCTTGCCTGAACTCTTGGAATCACCAGGAAATTTGGCACCATTTACTTTCTTTTTGAGTTTTCAGTACTAAAAACCTGTAAAATTTTGTCTTTTTAACCTATTTAAAGTTCAAATGTATCATCAGCGGCCTATTTTTAATTGATTCTTTGGGGTATTTGAGCTTATTTAAACAACCAAAAGGCTGGAAAACAGCCCTGTCAACTCGTACACGTCCACAGACGCATGCTGTCAAAGTGCAGATAGAAAACCTGCATCTAAACGCTGAATTAACATAACATTCTACTGATAAATGGAATATAGCAACCCAGTAGGAAGATGTCTCACCTCGTGCTTTAGGTTAGCAATAGTTTCCATCGTATCGCCACTGTCTTTGACTCCTGCAGGCACATGTATTAATGTTTGCACTTGACATGACATTAGCAGATTTTAAAATCTGTCTTTGCAGCCCAAGAGAAACAAGGTGCTGATCTGGGGTGTGTGGTGAGTGTGTTTACCTGGAGTCACCGGCGCAGGGCTGGGCATGTACGTTTGAGTTCCGCTGGGAGAAAACTCAAACCTCTGAGTTGAACCGCAAGGGTTATCTGCCTCAATCCCATCGACAAACCTAAAGACGCAGATGAGACATAGAGCTGCCCCTAAAACAGGAAGTTGAATCTTTCCATCGTGGGTTGAAACACAAAGGTCTCCTCACCGAGGACTGAGGTCCGGCTGCAGGCAGCCGAAGCTCACCACAGGGATTTGCAGGGTGGTGGGTCGGCTGTGGTCACCTGCCGGCCTGATGGCCCTCGGCGGCAGCAGCGGCGAACGCAGCGGGGAGCGCAGGGGCGAGCGCAGGGGCGAGCGCAGGGGCGAGCGCAGGCCTCGGCTCACTTTGCTCAAGGGAGCCACCCTGGGGAGCGGAGAGTTCTCGCCTTCGGACCCTGAACCCTCTTCATCCTCCTTGATGGAAGGAAGCTTCTGAATGATGCTTCCGTTGATTTCACAGTCTGCCTGAGGAGCCAAAGAGACGGAAGGGACGAGGTCTTCAAACAGTCTCTGCATTTCAGCCCAATTACAACAATCTGGGATCCGGAATATTGCCTCATTTTCATTTACATGTGACACTACTAAAGTGAACTCCTTTTGTAAACGTAAACCAATCTCTGCTATATATACAAACTCATATTATTTACACTGTCATGTGGTATATAACGTGAAACTGACATACATAATATTCCAATAGTTAGGAACAAGGACATATATGTACAACCTCGTGGTGGATAGCAGTACATTAGCATAGCATTTTTTGAAAAAAAAATTTTATATATATATATATATATATATATATTTTTTAATTTTCTTTAAGTGCTCCTAGAATTTCGAGAGCATTTTGTAAAATGTATATTATAGACAAGCAATTTTTAATCATAGTAAATATATAGAATAATATACATTATGTGTTTGGTTTAATTGACCTGTAAAAGTCCAATCTATATTTAAAAACTACAATTTTAGTCATTTTAATAATTCCTACACACATATAAGATCATTTAAAAACGTGGCTGTTGAGTTTATAAAATGTAAAGTTACAAATCCTTCGGCCACGTGGTGGCGCTGGCGAGGCGCCGGTGGCTTCACTGAAAGTTGCCATTCACAACAGTTGCAACGGGGCTGACGTCCATTCACTCTGGCTGCAGTTCTGCATTCATTCACAAGCAGGTGCAAACAGGTTCCACGACCCCGCGTGAAAACACGCCAAAATCCGATTAAAATCACACAGATCACATGACAGGGACGTTACTGATGGCTCACGCCACAGAAGGTCCCAAAGGTGCACATGCGCATGCACATGCACATGGTGGCTCGAGCACGTTTCCGGTGAAAACGACAGCCTGGAGTTTGTGCTTGTGTGATTTTTGATTCCGAAAAACACGATGTCAACAAACCACATCTTCTTGTTTTTCTCCAACAGAAGCCAGGCCCCACCCCGCTCTCCCTCTTCTCCTTCTCCATCTCTCTCTCCATCTCTCTCCCTCTTCTCCTTCTCCATCTCTCTCTCCATCTCTCTCTCCATCTCTCTCCCCATCTCTCTCCCTGTCTCTCCCCTCCCTGTTTGTTGCCTCCTCCGTCCTATCTTTGGCTCACGTGCCTTGGCTGGTATTTTTAGTTCACTGAGGTTTAATTTTAGTAGAGGTTTGCCTAGAGGGAACTGAGCTGAGAAGTCTCTCCCCGTGTGTGAGTGAGTGTGTGTGTGTGTGTGTGTGTGTGTGTGTGTGTGCCTGTACATGCGCGTGCATGTCTGTCAGCAGCACGTGCCACCCTAGATATGCAGCGTGCCACTGTAAGGACATGAGCCAATGATCTTTGTGTAAAATGTGCAAGTGAATGTGTGTTGCATGACCAAACGTGCCACATGTGTGTTTAATGTGTGTTACACACATGACTGAACTTTAAAAACACACACACACAACACAAGTCATATATCAATGACTGTAAGACTGGAATCCATAGCTTGTGCCTCTGTGTGTGTGTGTGAGTGTGTGTGTAAGACGGCATGGGAATGCTAATACCAGCTTTCTTGTCCTTCCCACTGCAGTTTTCTTTCATCCTGATCTTTTCCCATCTTATCTCCATCTGGATGATGTTCTATTTTTATCCAACCAGAGATGACCCCGCCCCTCCCCCCTCCTCTAATGCTGCTATTTTTAGCCCCACGCCACGCTTGGTCGGAGGATGCTTTTGGTGGTGCTGCTGCTGCAGTACGGACACATATGTGCACGAGGGCGTGTCAGCAGCCCTGGGGAAATGCGGAGTCTACACGCTGTGTACATTTAGCTAGAATATTTACAATATTTCCTTAGTAACAGTCGTTACTGGGGGGCGGTTTTTGAATCACAAACCCTACAGATGAGATTCCGAGTTTCACTTCTTAACCCAGAACTTCAGCTAATTTTCCAGATACGCTCCCCCACTGATTGGCCAACGGGGAACCCTCACCTGTGTGACCGTTGCAACAAAATGCATTTTGCTCTACTTGTTCCTTTGCCCGTGGAAATTCAAAGAAACCTGAAGTTGTCGCAGCTGCCGATCTGCCACTGGTGCTTTCCCGCTCCTCCTCCCCAATCTGCACCTGCCTCTGTCGCCCGCCGGCCTCCTGTGGTTTTCCCGCTTTCTCGACCGTGGCGGCTGCTCGAGCCAATCCACGGCCAGCCTCCTCCGGCTTTCTGCCAATGGTGCTACGCCCACTAATTAACGCCTGCATTTAAACCTCAGTCTCTGGATGACTCTTTGGCAAATCGTGGCCTGTTTTGGTGCCTGTTTGATGTTAAAAGTGGTTTTTACCTGCCGACGTGTCGCACCTAGATCCTCACTGTGAACTTTGACAGAGGTAAATTATTGTTATTATGTTTTTTTTACAAACAGAATGCAGCACTTTCAACCCTGAAGGCTCTTCCCTCGTTGCCGTGGTCATCAGGAATGCTTTCAGCAAGCCTACCCAGGTTTAACTCCCAGACTGGCAATGTCTCATTTCATCAACTCTGACCTGAATCCAAATCCAGAAAAATCAATTGACCTTTGTCTTGTATCCTATTATAAAGCAACCAATTAACCACCAAATGGACGGCTGGACATTAGCCAAATATCTCATCAGCCTTCGGTTGTATGCTTGCTAAAGCAAACTCCTCATTCTCCATTTGTGGAAGGTCACTGATGCCTCCATAGCGCAGTCTTCCTCTCTTATGATGATGAAGGATATCACAAGAGCAAGTGGCTGTACTGCAGCAGATGTAGATGTGTGTGTGTACTAATTGGTATTTAATATGTAATTGAAAAGAATTGACGGTAAAGCTAGAAGGGCGCGCACGGCAGCACAACCAAGTTATCGACACTGCCTCAGGACACACACTACAGCCACACCTCCCCAAAGACCATCTATTCAAGCCAGAAGACATATTTCTCTTTCTATTGACGGTTGCCATAGATTTCTGTTTTAATTACACGCTTTCCTTCTGTCGCAATGTGACTCAGTCATTTCCAATGGATGCTGGGTAGTCAGCTCACATCCATCTGCAATTTCCTGGCATCGGCGCCGTCCCCGTTTAGCTCATGTCTCTATGTGCTGGCCGCAACTCAAGCAGGAGCGGAGTCTTCCTCCTCACTCCGAGTCCAGATGGTTAATCCTACCCAAGTGCACAGCCAGCACTGTGGCATGTGCAAAAGCCTGGGTGGAGGAGGTCACCGCACAACTGCGAGCGAGTCTGAGCGAGAGACGCAGGACTCCTCTCCAGGCCTGTCTTTCCCGTTTGAACCAATCAGTTTTGGAGATCGGAGAATGATTTTGCCTCTGGAGCACCCTTCTCGAAGACCACTGCTTTCGCTTGACCACGGCCCGGCGTGTACTTTCCCTTCCTCTATGCGCCGATTGCCATCTGCTGGGGAGAAAACCTCACTCTGGAAGCCACGGTTAAGAAGATCGCGCGCTGGAAAACAAATTTCTGGCGAGATCCGCAACGTCTTGGCGGTATTATGCACACCATCTGTCCTGAAGATGTTTTAATATTCAAGAGCAGGTGCCGAGGACACAGCACGCAGATCTCACACAAGGTCACATGCCGCAGGGAATAAACGGATGGATGGATGATGGATGGATGGATGGACGGATCCGCCTTGCTGTACCTCGGTGTTGTGACTGTCCCGCAGGTTGTACGTCAGATCGTGCCGGATTTCCGTGATGAACTTCTGGGCGTAGTCCGGGTAGAGACAGAGGACTTCACGGAGGCCTTTCAGGCTAATGTACTGAAGGTCACAGTAGGTCAGGGCTTTGACGCAGGCGTTGGTCTTTATCACCTCCTCCTGGGTCAGGAAGTCAGAGCCAATCAGGTCCCCCCGCCCTGGAAAGTAGAGAGACATTAGCGTAAGCTAAATTCCAGCACACGTTCTCCCGTGTTGTTTTGTTGAAGCCACAGATTTTTGGTTGCAAGGTGCCTGTGGAGTAGATCTCCAGCAACACCGACGCGTGTGAACCATCGCGAAGGAGCCAAAGGAGAGGACTGAGCTTCTTTACAACAAAATGAGACGAGTGTATTTATTAGGATTGAATAAAATAAGAAACGGTACAGTTGCTTATTTTTTGCTTGAAATTTAAAGGGGAGAGTGGAGGATGAGTGTTTTATATTCATGGGAACGAGGCAAGCTTAAGGAGAGAACAATAGGTTTCCCCTCTCTCTTCATAACTACATCTCTAAAGCTGAAAATCCAAAGTGGCAATGTCAAGACCATTTAAGTGTGCGCGCGCGTGTGTGTGTATAGGTGTGCTTGTGCAACTACACATAGGCAGGAGGAAAATGTGTTTCACGGTCACGCGTGTGTTTACAAATGTAACTGCCTTTGCCCCATTCCCTGTACAGTGTGATAAATGTTATCGCCAGTTTCTTTTACTCCGGTCCTGTTTGTGTTTCTGCATTCTGTTTTCTGCATGGTGTGAGCGCCTGCGTGCGTCTGCAGCTTTGAAAGACAACGCACAGGGGGAGACCCGTTCCGAAGGCAGCTTTCTACATCCGGCTCTAAATCGAGCTGTGTCTTGTTTACGTTTCCACGGTTCATGTTTCATTTTTAATTTGGAATATTTATCTGGTTTTAGCTAAGTAAAATACTCCTCCTAATGGGTCGGGTCAATGACTGCCAAGAAGCACTTGCTCCAGGTCTTCAGGTTTGAATTTTAAGCCTAAATTTCTAAAACCAAGTGCTAATTTAATGAACACATCAATTATGTGTAGGTAAAACATGATTGCGTGTGTGAGTAAATGGCGTGCCCTAGCAACCTGCCCAGGGTGTATGTTTGACTTGCGATCGGCTAGAATAGAAATCGGACGAGCAAAAAAGGGCTTCTATGGAAACTAGTTTTAATTGGACGGCATTCCAAATCAAAAAGCCCCGGTCCAAGCCAAAAAGCAGGGTCAGGGGTGAGATTTGTAGCTCTGGGTTGCCCACCCCTGCTGTAACTGAAGGGGTTATAAATGTACGGCGGGACAAAGATGTTAAATGGACAGATTAAAAAGGGGCAGTAAAGCAGTCATACAGTGAAAAGGGTCTTTAGGGCCCACAGACTGATGTTTATGCCAGCGAGCTCATCCATCAGTAATGGTTTAGTGTTGTGTGTTCCATGCCATGTGGCGTGGAAAACTGCGGCCTCGTTGCAACATAATGGCAGTTACGCAACAGCCGTACGCTACTCTTTCTCCTACTGCGACTTCACGGGGTCAAGCAAATAATTGCAGACCCGTGCTCTTTTTTTGTCGGTCGGCCGTGATGATGAGTGGGGAGGTAATGATACAGTACACTGACCTCCTGACGCCAGCAGCAAGGCTTTAAATCAAGGCTGTTATGCAAAGTGTCCGCTAACAACAAGAAAAAATGTTTATTGATTTCCCGAAGGGTTCTGCTACCCCAAAATGTTTCATCAATCCTAGATCACACTCCGTTTCTTGCCCTATGCGGTGTGAACCAATTGCCCACAGAGAGGATTTAATATGTATAATAGCACTTTTAATTATATTTTTCATCGGTACTTTCTGGCTGACTATTAAATGTTGGATGTCTAATTACTTTCAAAGTGCTAAAAGCTATTTCTCACCTTGTGCTCACAGTGTTGCAACCAGACCCGAAAATAGGCCATATCGTTTACTGTTTAGCCACTCGCTACCAGCACTATTTCAGACTACTTTAGCTGTCAAGCCCCTCTGTTTTGCTTCATTTCTACATTCATTCTTTATTTATTTATTTTTTTGTTCTGGTAATATCTTCCATCAAGAGGGAGGATAGAGAGCAGAACCCCGCAGAATGTGCTGCCCTTTTTGTAAAGATATCGGCCATTCAAAGTGCCAACAATGTAGCACCTGTTTATCAAATGGCTCCCCAACTGTGCAGCGTTGCAGCTATCTGATCGTCAGCGTCCCACTTGTGTTTGAAGCTCTCGCTCCGTGGCCACAGGTGCAGTGGGAAGACTGAAAGGTCATCAGCTGCCATCTTGCGTGAACCGTCTTTTGTCTGACAGCTTCTCTGTGAATGATTTGCTAGCTCTTCTGAAGGCACCTAACTGCCAAAATCTGGAAGGGCTTCTAATAATTGGAGCCCAAGACAGAAATTCCCTTTACGATTCAGGTAGCAAAAGAAGAGACCAAACAGGGGACCAAGGACGGCTTTGAATGTGTAAGTCACCAAAAACTAAAAATTCTTCCTGTGATGGGAACAGCCTAACTCAATATTCGGAAAAATGTAATCATTTTACCCAGAATGGCCACCACGGTGTTGTCCTTCAATACTTCCATCGATCCTGAGCAGACAAAGTAGATAGCCTGGAGTGCGTCGCCCTGCCGGATAAGAAACTCTCCGGGAGCTGAAAAGGACGTCTTGATGATAAGGGAGAGGGAACGCAGACAGCCCCTGCTGGCCGATTCAAAGAGCGGCAGTTCCAGCAGCTCTTTGTTCAGGTGCATGGCGATGTCGGCCCTCAGCTCATCCGGGAAGTCCCTCAGCAGCTGTGGGTTGAAACAAAAAGGCCTTAAAACCAAGCGCTTTCTTTTTCTCTGCGCGTACTTATTATCACACCAAAATCATCTGGAACCTATATTACATTTACCTAAACGTCCAACCTCCTAAGACTTTTACTTATGTTAGAGGAAAGCAAAAAACCCAGCATTTGTGCCTGTCCGTCATCACGGTATCCATTTAAAAAAAGGATTATCCAGATTCCAAGCCTGGAATGACTCTATGAGGTCACTAATCCATGAAATTAAGATTCCGCAGGGTGACAGGACGCACAACAAAACCCAAATCCTCTCAATGATTTTGAGGGCATGTAAACAGTTTTTACTTCCGATCTCACTGGTTCAGGATAAAATCACAGCCGCCAAATGATGTGAGGCGACCGGGACCGGGTCGGAATCTCGGATGCCGATCTCACCTCGCTGACGTCGATACCGTTGTTGACCGACCAGGTCGTCTGGAAGCATTCCATCATGCGTTGCTCGAGGGCTTTGGGCAGCCGGTGCACCCGTATGAAGTCCTTCAGGTCTTTGGTCCGGGTGTGATAAAGGTAGCGGCGCGAGTACATCCTCTGGATGATGGCGGTCACGTTACCAAACACCACGGCGTGCATCAGTGCTACAGATGAGACAAAAATACCAGGAACTAGTCCTCCATATCACCACGGGCAGGACAGAAATGTGCTAAAATGGTTGGATTCGGAGGATTTTTCGATCACGGGTGATGCAGCTCAGCGCCCTTCGGGCTTTTTGGGATACATCCATTGTTTTTTTATCGTGCACCTACCTCCAATCAACATGGTGCATATTGAGAAGATCTTTTCGGAGTCAGTGTTGGCCGAAACGTTCCCGAAGCCGACGCTGGTCAAACTGCTCAGAGCGAAGTACAGCGAGGTCACGTAGGAGCTCCTGACGGACGGCCCGCCGCTCAGCCTCGACCCCGGAGCGTTCGGCAGCCTGGCCCTGGTCCTGCTGCTGTTGAATTGGCCCAGACCCAGCAAAGTCGCCCCGTTCAAGGGTTCCACGCCCGAAGAATTCCACTGGCTGCTGTTGGCCACCCCGGCGGTCATCGTCCCTTGAGAATCCGAGACTCCCAGCAGGGAGCTCAGCGGTGACAAGAAGTATGGCGTTCCCAAGCGTTTGGCTAGCTCGTGAAGCCATCCTGATGGAGCAGAAGGAGTTGGGAACGTTCTAATGCAGTTTTCTGTATTAGAGATACATTTAAGCTTAAGGATGTTTATTTACATTCCGAACCTTCATTTTACCCAATAAAAGTCAATAAAAATAAAGCTTGCTTCTTGCCCAAAGATGGAATAACATCCTTGCTTTGGATAAAAGTAATCTCATCCTGATCAGCGATACAGAAGGATGCGATATTTATGCATGCGCTGTAGCGGACAGGAAATTGCCATGGAACGGACTAAACACTTGTAGACATGCGGGGGATACATTAACAACGAGAATCTCAAGCTAAGCAGGACCGACCTTAAAATAAACCTCTTTTTCTCCCCCTCTCGCACACACTCATTAACTCAGAATGGTGGAGAGCTGCCAGGTTCATCGGAAGCAGTTTGAGGTCCAGTGTTTTTCGCAGTCAGCCGCCCTATCATTAATGAATGAACTGCTTTTCCACCTGAGCCATGGCTGCCGCGAACAAGCACACGAACGCATCTGTGAATCAGCGGTGTTTTCTGCCTGCCTGTTGTTTCCCACCATGTCTGCCTCCACCCCTGCTCCCTCCAGTCAGCTCCTCTCCCATCACTCGCCGCTGATTAAAAGCGCAAGATAACCACCGCTTGCACCTTACAGCATTGTTGCTTGTTGCCAGAGAGCGCAGCGGGAGGCGAGAAATGTCACCATAATTAGAAGCGTTTTCTCAGTAGAAGGACACTCTGAGCGCGCGGGCCTAGCTGCGTACTCTGCTCTGCATTTTGAGGACGGCTTGTTTTCAGCATCCATCTTTAGTGGGAAACGCTGGTTCTGAAAAGTAACTGACAAAAGGCCCCACACTGCTGAGTGTATGGATTGTTTTCTTTCCAGGTACAACAGCTCTTACTGCATCTGCAGGCCTTCAGCCATGTGATCTCTCCTCCTCACGGCCTACTGGGTCACAATAGTTTATCCAGTTGTGGCTGAAATCAAATAATAGATCTCTCTGTGGCAATAACAACCTTGGCCAGAAACACCACCTGTCTGTGTCCTACTGCATCTTCTCATCATCACAGAAGTGACAGGGGTGCTTCATCTCGCTGAGGGCAAAGTGCTCCAGGACATGCTGACATCCACAGACTGATCTGATAAAGGCAGAGAAACCACAGAGGTACTCTGCTCATCCCAGCTCTTACACACGGACGTCTTCAGCCGGTATAGCTAAAGATGATTTGCAGTAAAAACACCACTCCTCCATCCCTGCAGTGTCCCTGCAGGGAATCCCACATACTGCACGATCGCATATTTACAAGCCTTCAACAGGTTTATAAAGCATTTGTGCTGTTTCCCCAAGGAAGCAGGAACCTGCATTATTCCTCCAGGATTTGACACAAAAACACACACACACACACACACACACACACATTCTTTTTGAAATCCGTAAAAAAATAAAAACCCAATACATCACTAACATACAACGCCTAAGCAGGCACGGTCATTTAGGGAAATTTCATTGGTTTACCCACCGCATCAATCAGTTTAAAGGCTGGACATTTCCGAGACACAGGTACGAACCTATATCCCAGGAGGTGGAGCTGTTACTTTCGATCTCGCTGCGACCAATGAAGTACCACACACAGGCCATCCAGTGGGCCAGCAGGGCAAACGTGGACATGAGCAAGGTCAGGACTACGGCGCTGTACTGGGAGTACCGGTCCAGCTTCTGTAGGAGGCGCAGGAGGCGCAGGAGGCGCACCGTCTTCAGTAGGTGAACCCCAAAGTTCTGCAACAAAAGAAACCATAGCACACACACACACACACACACACACACACAGGATGTAAAATCTGGAGATTATTGAAATTGATTCCTTCTCCTGGATGCTGTTGGCTGGTTCCTGTGAGAGTAACTGCATGCTTTTAATGCATGTTTTTTGTTTTTTTTTTTTAATTGAAATTACCTGTGTGTAATCAGTCATCTTGATAGTGGGTTCTGCAAATCTATAGTTGCTGAGGCACACAAATACCCACTTGAACCTCCAGCTGCACATTTAAAGCAAATCAAGATCATTTCCCATCTTCCACTCGGAAGATTCCTGGGGAACTGAGCTAGGAACAAAGCTCATCAAACACTGTCCCTTCATTGATTCCCCTGCTCTTTAACTCCACGCAGGGGGGCTGCGTTTCCTGTTCGGTTCCAAGCTCAATAGGCCTGTTAATTGAGGGAGAGCTGATTTCACCACAGTTCGTGTCGAAAGGAGCTGAACACAGGCTGGAATCTAGCCGGACTGTTCAGAGAAAAGACGGAAAACACAATCTCTGAATCACAGTTATTCTCAAACAGCATTACTCTGTTACTGTAGTGATCTCTGAGGTGGGTGTTCATTAAAAACCAGAAAACCTCAAAAGAAGTAAGTGCACTTCCATTCAATATTATTGTATGGTGTTTTTCAGTTACAGTGGGCTGTAATATTTTCACTGTGTAATTTTCTTTCTTTTCCATTTTAAGGTGCATTTTTTAAAAATCTGTCACAAGTCAAAACAAAAATAGCATGCATTTCAACAGTTTGCTGGTGTTTACCTGAAACCTGAAACATTGTGTCTAAACCCTAAAAAGCCCAATCCTTATCATACAATAAACAGCCACCTCAAGAGTTTGAACCAGATTTTTAGGCTCTTATCAGGAAATGAGATGGGTTTTTTTTTTTAAAGTCTGACCTTTTGTACTCATGACGTATCTGGACTAAACTGCACATTTCTTTTTCATTTCCCAGCCAATGCTTCTGAGAAAAGCTCAGGGAGCAAAACGAGACCCCGCAGAGACAGCACTTGTGTGCTTTATGGAGGACATATAAAAACATCCAAAAAAAAGTACTTATTCCACTGTTTCAAACCAACGTATAAATTCGCCTCAGTCCCCAAACCTTTTTTTTTTTGAATGGGGCTACAAAGTACCATTTATATCAATAAAAATGAAATCCCTGTTATTTCTCAATGAAAATAAGAGGAGGAAGAATTAAAAATTTATAGTACTTGTTTACATTAGACTTTAATCATTTTGCAGCCATTAGGATTCCTCTGCTGTGGAGCACATTAATCCATCGTATACGCTGATGTATTTGTTAAACAGTAGAAGGCTCTGCACCCAACATCATCTGGCTAATTGACTTGCTTTTGCCTGTAATTTGTCATCAGCATGCTCGTTTATCACCTTAATCACCAGTTACCTAATAACCAGTCTCTATTTTCTTCCCCAGAAGGCTCTACAGTGAGTAGCGCGGGGATATATATCGAAATAATGCTTCCACTATCGATTCAGCCAAAGAAAAGTCTTTGTTTCGATTGTACTGTATGAGGTTTGGGTTCAGCGAAGCAGGGGAGTGCTGCTGATGGAAGAACGCCATAGATAACCTCTGCCGACACGTCGCACAAATGCAGAAATAGTGCTAGCTGAGCTGTGAAGCGATAATTTATACAGGGGTGTGCCAAAATGGGGTCTGTGTGGGCACCCTGGTGTTGAACTGTCCACCCAGTGTAGCGCTATTATCTAACCACTGGAATAAAAAGGGATGGCCAATGGGTCCCTCCCTGAATAAAACTGAAGCCATAGTCATGTGACAGGTGTGATGTTCCATTCTCCAATGCGAGTTACATAACCAATTAACACCAAAATGGATCTGAAATACGCATTAGCTTGAAATCAAGCGCCCACGCCGGCAGAATCCATGGCCACAGCCAGCAGGTGAAGATCCAGCAGATTTGACCACCCTTAGGAGGACCGTGTGTGTGTGCAACACCTACCACACTGATGTTGAAGGCGTAGAGCAGGTCAAAGGGCAGAGCAGCAATCAGATCCACAAAGAGCCAGGAGGTGGCGTAGTGGATGCAGATGGAGCGGGGATCGTACACCACCTGACCGGATGTGCTCACGTAGGTGGTTCGGAAGTTCAGCACGATATCTGTCACACATCACACAACTGCATCACACACCAGTGCTACAAAATGATATGAACATAGGATCCAAACCAGCAAGCTTAGCTTAGCTTGTCTGCAAAGAGCACATAAAACTTACCTTCCCTCTACCTTCCTAATAAACAAACTCCCTTGCTATCTTAGTTGTTTTTACATGCTTTATTTCCATTTTTGGCTCATTAGTTGATATCCAAAAGGAGTGGGACTGAACATGCCATTAGGAATGTTCAGGCGTCGCTACTAGCCAAATGTTTTCGCTGTAAAACGGGATTTAATGTTGATTTTTTTTTTATCGCGCTTGTAACAGAATCAAAAACCCTCACATCAATGGAGCCGCCACTCCACCACCCAAACCACAGGGCTTATCGGCCCTCCTGACATTTGGCAAAGTTAAGGATCAGAATAAACCACATGTGAATGAAATCAAACCATAATAAGACTCATAATAAGGAAGTCTTTTTATATTATCACATAATTATGTTTTACATGTCTGCGCTTTCATATCAAACCGTGCAGGGAGCAGCCCTGTCCCGTACGTAAACGTTCAAGAGGTTCGGCTGAATAATGAAAACCTGACATGACGAGCAAAGACAAAAATATCCTCTGCAGCTCTGTGACGAAGAATGTTCCAGTGAAAAACATTGTTAAGGTGGGCCTATTATCGCAAAGGTCCAGTGCGTCAGGAGGAAACGGATGTGCTGCAGACAATGTGCCAATTAAGACTGAATGACCGCTGGTTCAGAACCGCTCCTGTAAATTATGTCTATTATGTAAATCTAGAACTTGTCACCCTTCAGAAATTAAGAGAAACTGAAAAAAAATATTTAAATTAACATGGATTTTTGCCTTTTACTGCGTCTTTTCAGCAAATCTCTTGGTGGATAAAGTCAATTGTGCTACAAGAATTACTGAATAAAGCATAAAACATATGAAACAACTTGGGCAGACACACAAGAAGCACTCTTACCAATGATGAAAAGTATCTCCACCAAGATATCGCTGACACTCGGAGGGTTGCGGGCCGAGGAGCCGCCATCTTCTCGCATCTCCACCGCCGTGAAGCAAACGTTGTAGGGAACAGTAATGGCTACGTAGAAGGTGGCCAGCAAGATCAGCCAATCCCAGCCGGCCTTGAATGTGCCATAGTGAAGGAGCACGAAGCAGGATTTCTGGATGTCCGCCACTTTGTACTCGGGGATGGGGTTTGCGTTGGCTCCGAGGACGCTCTTGAACCGAAAACGTACACAAAAAATTCACGTTTGTCATTTTCGGTCTCGATATCAGGTTTGGATGTGATCGTAACTGCGAGCTTCCAATGGACCCTTGGTCACTTGGACGCAACGATTCCCCGCATTCAACGAAGGAATTTGACTTCTGGGTGGGAGGTGAATTTCTCTCTGCAGCATGAAATTTTGAGCCAGGAATGATGAGGAACTAAAGCCTGAGATGAAAAGCTAGCTGTACCCTGTCGCCGCGGAGACGAAGCTGAGACAGACAAAGCTGCTTATTTACCAGTCGATACATGTTCCACCTTTTACAAATGAGCGGAGCTCTGGAGTGAAAGAACAGAATAATGGAGACGTATGGATGAGGCAGGTTGGTGCGGCGAGGTGTCACGAGTTCCATCTCCTAATCACTCCTGGATATGTGGCTTTACAGACAAGCCTGGATGAAGTCAGTGAGTCCATGTCCCATCTGGTCTAGGAAGGCCTATGGATGGATGGATGAATGGAGGGATGGATGAATGGATGGATGGATGGGTAGATGGATCGATGCATGTGTGGATAGAACTGCTGTGAAACACATAAATCACAGGTGAAATGTAAATCTTTTGGTTAAAAATAAGAGAAAAGATGACATAGGCCAAGGGATTTAAGCAAATGTAGTTACACGGAGATTCCTTTGATCAAACGCATCTGTGGGGGGCACTTTATCAATCGCACCTGATAAATGACTATATCCGGTTCCAGAATGGAACGTTTGTGAAATTCTGTGCACCCTACGTGCACGCGCCACCTTTGTGACTGTTTATTGGTGTTCTGTTTCATTGCAACCGAAAAAACACGGTGCCAACTAGTGGCTCGCAGTGTGAACTACAGTTTTAGCACTTCTACTTTGGGTAAAAGAGTGTGTGAACATTGGCTTAATATAACATGTGATATTTAGTTAAAAAGTAATAACACTGATAAGAAGACGGTCTCACGTTGTTGATCTTGAGCTTGCTCTTGGTTTTGTCCTGTTTCTGTAGGTGTCCAGACAGCTGGTAGAGGACAGCTCGACTACGGCGGCGCTCCATGTTGAAACCAGGGGGCCGGCTGATCTTGTGGATCTCCAGTCCGGTTTCTTCATCTGAACATGACAAGTAGCGCTGTTAGTTAAACCAACCGTGAAGGAAAGGTACATTTTGGGATAAAACCGTTGGACCTTTAATTTAGCACTCAGGAACTGTCCAATTTATTGAGCCAATTCATAAAGTGAGAACTGCTGATTGAATCAACCATTTCACAATAGCTAATTTGTGTTTTTATATCATAATTCCTAAAAATGATTTGATGACATTTCCTTTGACAGTATTGAGTTCATTTTCTCAACTATCATTATTTTTATTACAAAAAATAACATGCAAGGTCTTTTTTCTTAGGTAAAGAGCAGAGCATCAGTGCAAACTGAGAGTTTGAATACTAGCACAACGGTTTTAAGCAAACTGGCGAACCTTTAAAAAGCAAGGCCTTTTCTTTAGAAAAAAGCAAAGTTAGGCCTCTAATTAAAAACCCATCCCTCGTCATCGGTAAATGACTACACAGATCGTGGAATGATCGGTAATGAGTAGACTTGAAGAACGTCTCAGGCTAACACACTTGAAGTTGACGAATGAGCCCTTTTGTGGAGTCCGACTCTTCATGTTTGCAAATGAAGGATGCTGCACCTTATAGCTTTACCAAAGAACATTTTGTGATTCTCCTTGATGAGTTTTTGCTTTCTTTTAAGGCAAATCTTCAAAAGGGAAATTCTAAACGCCGGCATATGTTCGCCCCTGCTGTGCACACGCAGGTTCAGATACTGCATTTTTACTCTGAAATGCTTCTACATTGTGTCATTACTGGTGTCTGAGCTTCCCTTAACATAACATTGGATAAAAAAACCTCATACTTTCTCTCATTTCTGGACTCTTGTTTTAATTAGGGATTTGGTGCTATAAAAAGGCAGTGAAATGTCATGATTAACAGCTGAGCTCTGCCAGAACAAAAAGACAGCGCTTGCGTCTGGATAATTAGGTTTCTTTTTTTTTTTCTTAGATACAATTGAGCTTTGTTCCTGAGTGCTGAAAGAAATAAAACATTCCTGAGAAGCATGCAGAATCCATTTCAAGTCACATATACAGTACAACATAGACTGAAAGCTGTGTTTTGGATTTTGTTGGGAAGTCTTACCGGTGTCAGATTCATTGCTGTGATCCAAGTTCTTACTCTCTGTGATGTCCTTATGCGAGACCAGGAACAAAACCACCTCACTCTTCTCATTCTTTATGGGCACAATGTCCAATAAACACCAGAACTTGGACCCTTTTTTTAAAGAATAAACACAGACTATCAGGGATGGAGGGACTTTGCGGCAGCAACCTTTGGGGGAAACCAGCCTTACCGCTCTTCTTGTAGAGAATGATCTCGGTCTTAAACTCCCGACGTTCGTCCAGGGCGATCTGCATCTGCGAGGTGAGGCGCTCGCTGGTCTCGCTGCCGTACAAGAAGTGACACATGCAGCTCTTCTGCATCAGCTCGCCGCGGGCGAAGCCGGTCAGTTCGCAGAAGCCATCCGAGCAGTAGACTATGGGATAAAGGGACTGGACCTGAGCGTTGCCCAGGACAAAATTGCTGTCTGGATGTGGAAATAAAACAGGGAGATAACAAAACAGACAAAGAGATCCGATCAGTTTTTTCTGGCACACAGAAATGCAGAAAAGAAAGTTAGGGGCTGAGATTTCATGCTTGGAATGTCTAATCGGCACAAGGAAACCATTGGGCGGATTTACAGGCCTTAGTTTCAGCGATTGTACAGCTTAATAGCACTTCTGTGTTAGCGAATCCCACATCCTCAGTTTACTTCTCAGAAAGTGTTCATGGTGCCTTAGGAAGCATTTCTGCATTGATTTAAAGGCACAGGTTGTCAAAAGTCACATTTGCTGGGATACTTTTTCCGCTTGCTTCATCCCTATCAAATCAGCACCTATTTTGTTACTATTTCTGTAACAAACGTTACATGCCAGGCTACACCGGCACCGTGTTTCACTTGTAATTCAGAGAAAACAAAATAAAAAATGCATGCTCGGCTCTTTTCGCCCTGCAGTTCATTCTCACTTCGCGTTCGTGTCTGCAGCTGATGAGGCTTTGCTTACTTTGAAGAGCCCTCCTGAGGGAGAATTTAATACACCAGCCGCTTCTCAATGATTCTCATCTCATCCTTTCCTGCTATTGTTCTCTTCGAGTGATCTTTTCGTTTTTTTCTTGGATGCCCCGTGCACCTTGTAGAGCAGAGAAAGGTTCCAAAGCTGCACCTCAGAAATACTTTTGTTTTTTTAATACTATTATTGTTACTCTCCTTAAAACCAGGTTCTGTTAGCAGTCGCTTAGGCCTTATCAGGATCGTGGGAGCGGCTGAAGACTATCCGGGCAGTCACCATTCAGTCGTAAACTCGTGTCCAGGAGTAATTAAAGTTATGTTTACACCGCAGGCAACCTTGCATGTACGCTCTTATACCAGATACAGGTCCCTCTTTTTTCTCATTGTCATCTTCCAATCCTATTCTAACGTACATCGGCTAAACATGCGTAAAATGAGACGGTAAACATCAGAAACTTCCATGTTTACGTCCACATACTTTGCATGACATGTTAGTATGACACATTTGAAGATGTCTGTTTACCATTCTAAAAAAAAAACTTGTTTATGTATTAAAACTGTTGCCTAAAGGAGATAAACATCTGCCAAAACACGTAGCGCTTCTGTATGGGTCGTCCATCCGTGAAACATCCAAAAGAGTTAATGACGACTTCATTTTTACTCAAACTTGAGGCAAAAACGTTCATACATAAATGAATATGGCATGCTGGAGCTTTAGAAAAGAAGAATGGAAGCAATATAAGAGATCAGGGTGAGTGAGGGAGAAAACGATGAATGAGTGGAGAGGCGGAGAGTGAGTTTGGGCAAAGATGAACTTGACAGTGGGATTTAATAATTCATGTATTAATAAAGCATGCCCAGTGAAGTCTCGTGAAACCTCATTGAGTTTCTTTCAGTGCACGAGGCTCATGGGAAATCATTATGAGTAATCAGTCACGATAACGAGACCATGAAAACATACGTTGTGCTGTAACTGGCAAGTGTTCGTTGAAGCTGAGGGTGAATTATGAATTCATGTGTATTCATACCGCTGTGTTCTTTCCCAGCAATGTTATTGCCAATAATCAAAAAACCCTGACACTGGAAACAGCTCTCAACCACAATAACTTCTGGTTAAAAATCCAACCGCAGCTTCTACGAAAACTGCATACAACAGCTGGACTCCAAATTGTGCCTTTGAGCACGTACCGCTTCTGCCCTTGCCCTTGCATGTGCTGTTGCAGGCCATATGTTCACAACTGAAGGCACTGCTTTGCCACAGTAGCACATTTTGACCTTGTGGACTCTTGTCTGTCCAGGGAATGATAGGTAGGAATACCCACAAAAGCCAGTTGGCTCAGAAAATGCAAAACTCAGACTGAATCTGATTTGATTTTTGCAGTAAACGGCATTTGCATCATCTGGGTAGCAACACTGAGCTGCAAGGTCAGCTTTTGGCCTGCCTGAGGTGAATCAAGTCAAGCTACCCGCCCCAAAACACCGCTGAGTTGGCTCCTTGCACGGACTGCCACTGAGCGAAGGTTCGTTGTCGACAATCCAAATGAGATGTGTAACTTGGAAAAGCAGTTCTGATACTACATCCATAATGGTTCATTTTCCAGAAAAGTTGTCCAAATCTAAAAAGGAACCCCTTTGTTAGATTTGGCAGCTGCAGCATCACTGATGGAGGAAATAAGCTGCCCACTGCCCATTTGTAACAGTAGAATAATTCAGCTGGCAAGTTTGACGAGTGTGACAAAATATAATAAGATTTGATGAAGCATTTCTCCCAGGGGAAAAAATAGATCTGTGCTCAACGATTAATGGGTAGAATAGATGAATGTTGTGGGGGAAAAAAGTACTTGTGCATAAAGAAAACAAGCATCCCGCTTTGCTCAAGTCCAAAGTGGATATTTAACTGGGTGTGTACCGTTAAGTAGACTGTTAAAGGACAGAAGTGTCAGTCTTGGAGATGCTATTCTAAAACCATTGTTATGTTGGTGTCTCTCCCCTTGACGGCAGGGATTCTCTCCCATTCAGCCACATGATAATGCTGGACGATTGTTCCGCACTTTGTAAAGGCTAAACTTCTTTGACGCCAAAGAAAGAAAAATCTTTTTTTTCTTTAATAGCTCTGGCATTTAAAATGAGGAGAGTTCTTGCTGAAACAGAAAATGATTGCTCACTGTGCTGCAGGACGAAGTAGGACTCAGTTCACTTGGGGAGGGTACTGGTGTTACTGGTGCTATATTATAACGTGGTCTCTTATGTGCCACTTTGGATAATAAAGTTCAACCCATTATGGACTTATGGGGCTTTTTTAATACCATGCCCTCTAGCAGACAAACTGTAGTTAAAAGAACAAAAGGGTAATTTTTTATATAGGTTTTAATATATAACCTAATATTGCCCAGTGCCTTTCCAGTAGTGAATACCTGGTAAAGAGGAAATATTATCAAAAATACCAAACTAGAGGATAAAGTTGGGTAAAACCCTCTCTTTGAACGAAACACAATAAAGTTTCCCCATTTCACATGCAAAAATACTTTAAAATGGGTTTTGCCAGTCCACAATTGTGCTAGAAATCACTCAAGGGTGTCCCTTTTCCTCTGGACATTGATTGCGTTGATTGCAGCCATCCACAGAACAAAAGCGCTGATGAAATCCATGAAGTGGAGGGGTCGATGGTAAAGGCATTGTTGTGTTATTAGCTTTGTGTTGTATTACTGCAACAGTGATGATGGTCCGAGGCAGTACCACTACCCTTTAACAGCAATTTTGCCCACAGATGTGTAATGTGCTGCTACGCTCGATGCGGGGCTCATTGCAGTCGTGACCCTCTGCGAATCATGTACCGCAGAAAAAGAGTTCCATCATTTCCCTTCTGCTTTGACCCTTCGCCGCAGTCCTATTTTCTTTGGTTGTATTCATTTTCGCTGCCTTCCCGAGACGGGCCTGTCACATTCACACACCGAGCAGGTGTAACGACACGAAGTGAACAATGGAAGACCGCCGCCTCAGCCCTGGAGCAGCGGAGGGAACTCCGGCTAAACCGCACCTCTGATCACACTGATAGCGACAGCCCGCCACAGTATGTTCAGCACCACGTGCGATATTCGGCAAACACTGGGACGCGCTGTGAATGTTTGTTATTGTTAGCGCGGCGCTGACCCACAGGCTCACACGTTAACCTGACCCTTGAGCTAAGTGACAGTAAAGGCCTCATCGGAAGTGTGCGCAAAGTGAATTCAAGAATTCCCTCCAAAATCGAGCTTTCTTGGGCAACCCCCATGGGTTTATTCGCCATTTTTATGTCATGTCATCTGACAAGAATTTCACATCTGATGAAATATTTTAAAGGGAATGAAAATATTTTAGGCATTCTGAGGACAGACTGATGCATAATATAATAAAATACCGGTTGAAGCCCACTTCTCTACCTTGCTGACAGTGGCCGAGTCCCAGGAAGCAAAACAAAAGAAAATTGTATTGTTCTTGTTCAGTACACAGGGATGCATTTTTATCTTTTATTAAACATGACAAGTCGACAGTCCCGACCCTCGCCCTGGCACCTACCAGGATGTCCGCGTCGCTGGTTGAAGTAAGCCAAAAAATCAATGACAATTTTCCCAGCTGTCGACACACACACACACACACACACACACACACACACACATGCACACACACAGAGGGTTGGGGGGGGGGGGGGGGGGGCAAAGTGCAAAAACGAGTTTCACTAAACAGCCTTGGAAGTCACACTTCACACTGGAAAAAAGCCTGATTCAGCACAAGGTCATCTGGTCTTAGATGCCTGAAAAGCACACCTAGCTACAACTTGGATCAACTACAACATAAAAACATTCATTTATTTCTATTTTCTTTAATATACTTGATTTTGGACCTGTGTTCACTTATATACTTGATCCCCCCCCCCCCTTTTTTTTTAATGAGACATTAAATTATGTTTTTCACACGTCTCTTAAATCAATTTCTTCATTACAGTCAAGCCTGCTCGACAGGTTTGTGTTTATTGAATACTCATCATCTGGCAAGCAGCTTATAGCCCCGTATAGATTTTCACTTGTTGAGGAAAGAAATGGCATTTGAACGACTTCACGACGAGCAAAAATGAAGGATAGCTTGCAAACAAGCTGGGGGTTTGTCAGTTCCGGGAGTGTACATACGGCCTCTCGTGTTTCCTATAGACCTTCGCCTGGAACACATCTTCACTCCGCATCAGCTTCAAAACTTTGTTGCCTGTGGCTTTTTTGATGCCATAAACCCCTGGAATGAAGGAATGTATCTGTCACTCGGAACGCCGCTGTCTCCCTCCCCCGCTTTGAGTGACTTCCTAACCAGAAAATGACAAATAGCCGCGCTGCATGTGCTCTGGAAGGCAACGGTAACAAATACCTTGACCAGCGTAACCCTCCATTAAAGCCCAGCTGTCATTTCAGCCTCAGCAATTATTTACCTCCTCCCCTTTAACTGACAATATCATTTTTGGTCGCCTTTTTTTTTCAATTCGGATTAAAAGTCAGTTGATTTATGGCCTGTAAATCATTAATGGAGCTTCACGGCAGCGGAATGCAGCATCATTCAGAAGAACAAATGAAGCTGGGGACTGAAATGTGAACCTGCGGGAGGCCCGACGTGCACAACTGATTTGAGGAGACATTCCACCTTCATCCACGTCAGGCAGGCTTTTTGTTAGCTGCCGCACAGCAGACCAAAGCTCGGAAAATTCATGTAAATAACAGCTGCCAAGATTTTTTTAACACTTCTTTTGTTGATTTGACAGCTGAAAAACAAGTTCCTCTGCTCCTCAACTTCTTGCAAGAGGGCTCTGGACCTGCTTTAGCTAAAAAGCCTAAATAGTTCCACGGCAGACTAACTTCATCTGCGGTTGGACACTTAATGAAATGATAGTTTTGTGTAAATATGTGTTGGCTTTTTTGTGAGGTGAAAAATGATTGGCAATGAAATCTGTATTGAGCTTTGATCATTTGTGATGATTTGTTTTTATTTATTGAGATTTTATACACAGCTCTGGTAATCAAAAGCCCTGAAATCATCAATGAATAGCTTGACCCAAATGTATCAAACAGTGCATTGTACTTGACTAGTTTTCCTGGGAAAATTAGACGGGTTTTTTGTAATAATATTACTATAAATGCATTTAATTTTTCTTATTTCATTTCACGCCATCACTGTCATCTAGAGTACTCATTAGAGTGGTGGGGGTGGTGTTCAGACCCTAGTTCATAATACTGTGTCACTTCTATCCCACCGTTCCTAAATATACCATTATCTCCTGGGCAACGTAATTATCTTTTCTTGTGGGAATCATTATTTTTGTTATACCTCAGATTGGTACGGCGCTTAATACGTGAATCTTTGAAGTCCCCCCTCCCTCATTACTAACATGAAGGTACCTCCACGCCTGCATTAACCCGGATGGAAGATCTGAAAATGACCTGCGCTCCCTCACGGAATTTGCAGCCAAATGAAAGCAAAGGTTTGGAGCTCACAGAGGTTTGGTCACACTGGGACTAAATCTGGGCATCGTTTCAGTTGTTCCTGTCTCCTGCTATGGCTTTGATTTAAAACAGCATCACAAATCTCTCTGTCTGTTTGCTGTGTTTTGTCCTTGAATACTCCCCCATCTTTGGGTGCCTTTAAGAGTGACATGCGCACACTTTCTTGGCAAGGCCACCTAAACAGATACAGTCGCGCCTCTTTGACTTGAGAAGGTTCCTATTAGAATATCCCCACTGTGAGGATGAGCGATATCATGCCTGGGGGGCTCAGAATTTCTTTTTCCTGAAGTCGTATAATGGCATTAGCGCAATATAGTGGAACAGTAGATGGGGAAAGTCCCAAATTGATTATGTGAGAGAGTATATTCAATAAAAAAGAAAGATAATAATAGTTCAACACACCACTGCCGGCGACTGGGCCGTACTCAGGTGCACTTTTATCGGCATCTAGCAATGTATTTTTACATAACGTACAAAAGAACGCTCAAAACGCTCAGCGGCATTTTCTGTACCGGTAGAACGCATCGGCGTGGGGTTATGTCCTCGGCTCCTGCGGCTTTTCAACGGCCTCTAAGTGAAAAGTCCGACAGGGCGGAATCTGTAACTAAAACCATTTGGGGATTTCTCAGCAAATGACTGGAGCGCTCAGGCTGCATCACAAGTATAAGAGACGACTAGCTGCAAGCTGCAGCGGGAGTTTCGGCTGCTGTCGGTCCTTAAACACACACGCACACACACACACACACACACACACACACACACACACACACACACCTACACATCTACACACAGTAATTGTTGAACTTTATGAAAAGATATGACAAGAACTTCTATTGTACTATGCTTGTTGTTTTGGGTTTTTTTTTTCCATTTTGACCAATAAATGTAAAGCATGCTGAACTCTAAACACCCCGTACCATAGCGAGGACCAAAAGGTCAATTCCCCACCTCTGTGCAGCTGCTACACCTCGGAGTTTTAATCCTCGCTCTCCAGGAAAATTATACGCAACCTTTCTTTCCGGCCGACCGCAAATGACATCAACCGCAGTCTTCGAAAGCGGACGGACTCTCCCGGATCAATCAAAGCTTTCAGGCTGCAACGGGAAGGGCTCGGAGATGCGATCTGCTCCCCTCGCAGATCGGGTGACAACCAATCTACATCTAATCTGATGTAAAATGGAAAGATTCCAATTGAATTAGGTCAGTCTCGAGAAACGTTGGCCAATGGCGACGCGCTGGAGGCACCAGACGCCCGCGGACGCCTCTGCATCAGACAGGCCGTACTTTCCAGGCACCTTGTTGACACAAGTGCCTGCACAAATGTTTTTCTCCGCATGTGTTGCTATCCACAGCCTTTCTGCAGCCTGGTCTGCAGCTTCGCGCCTGTGGTGCGGTTTTCAATACCTCTAAATTATACAGCACTCCGAGGCCCTCGATTGAATATAAATAAATAATAAATAATGTAAGTCAGGGCAGGTAGCGCCTCAACTTCGTAACTTGCTTTTTCTTTGTTTGGAGCCACTGATGAAATGGTTTGAAATGTTTCTAGGTAGACTATAGATCACACAGTCATCGCTCATAACGAAAGCAAAAAGATTTAAGACCTAATACATTTTTCCAACCCTCTTTCTCTCTCTGTACATGTTTTTATACACGCTACGCATTATCTTAAAGAATATGGGCAATAAATTCTGTTTTCTTTCCAGCCAACCAACATATTCACCAACAGGAGCTTGAGCTTCATGTCACTGTACATTGGACGTGGGGACGCCAACTGGGCCCCTTCACATAGGGCCCAAGACCATGTATGGATACAGGAGGCAACAAGCAAGTAAACTAGCACATATATGGGTTCGAGTCATTCCATCACTGCAATACTTTAAGCACCTTGGGATATACATTCAATGCTAATGGCCGTTTCTATGTGGCAGATCAATATCTGCCTCACGAGAAATGGAACCTTAATGCACCTGCGCGTGTGTGTGTGTAAACAAGCGGTGAGCTCTGAAGATGAAGCATCTGTAATTATTTTGGGGAGGCGCAACAGGCTTGGCTGTTCCTCTTAGCCAAGTTTGCACGTGCTGCTGTAGTCTGGAGAAACGTGTCTGTGTTTGCAGCACGAGAGGGTTAAACATGTAGCATATGGATCGGCTCGTGCGGGGAACCGCATCCTTTCAGACTGGCAGCTCTCAGTTGCATGACAGCAGCTCAAAGGGCTGCCTCTGAATACTAATGAACACAACAGCTCCTGGCAATAATTAACACTGTATATCACCTATACATCCACAGCCACGCGAGGAGGGGCTATATAAAAACCACAAATGTGCAGATTTTAAATCAGTCCAGTATTTGTTTTTCTCTGTAGAAGAAATCTACCTTGTGGCCACTGAAAGCAAAATGGAAGACTTTTTAATGCATAGAACTGTGACTTTATTTTCCAGCAGGCTCCGTGAGTGGCAGCTCTGGTAGTCACTTCATTTGACTCCTATCTGCTTTCACTCCTTCATCAGAGGGTGTTGGTGGTTTGTTTAGGTGCGTATTAAAGACTTCTCCTCCAGGACCACAGAGTTCGGGCGTCTGCGTTAACGACATCACAGGCTGTCAATCATTTCCCCCCGGAGTAAACAAACTGGATGTTCGGTACTCACGGGTCCCATCGAAGCGTGTGGCGATGGTGTCCAGGAAGGTGTTCTGGGGCGCGATCAGACCCCGCATCACCGGCATCCGGGAGCGCGTCGAGCCGCGTCTCTCCCGCCGCTCCGAGCCATGGCTCTCGCCGGCGGTGGCCACGAAGCCCGGGAGGAACTTGGACGTAGCCCCCGGCGCTCCTCCCAGCCCCTGGAGGAGGGCGCCGAGCCGAGACACCCGGGACTCCACGGTCCGGGCGCGGACACCGACCACCGTGCGGGTGATCACACCTGCGAGGAAGTCGGAGCAGCGGCTGGGTGGATGGAGGGAGGAGGATGGAGAGAGCACCAGCGAGGACGGCGGTCACATTTACGCACGGGTGTGCTTGCAATCCTCCTCCCACTCCCCCCCGCGCTCGCTCTGCTCCACACCGCTCCTCTCTTCTCCCCTTTCATCTGTCACTCCGTTGCATTTCCATCAGTCCATTTTCACCTTTTGAATTTTGATCCACGGCTATTTGAATAGTGGGGCCGTTCTTTTCATTTATGCTTTTGACGATCAAAAAGAAGCGTGTTAGAGGGAAGAACAAAACACACATTCGTTGTGGTTTTGTTATGTTAAATATTGATACGCTGCATGCTTGTAGACCACATCCCAAGGCCTCATGCTTCACATTGATATTCTTGACATGTGAAGCAAGTGTGAAATCAACAACTGAGCTCCATATAACGTTCTATCCATCCATCCGTCTCTATCTATCTTATAGATACTTACTGTTTTTTTAATGTTTGTCTTCCTTCTAAATGCTGAAGTGGAGCTTCCCCTACTATCCTGCTTGCTTCAGCACTCTGTTATGTCACCATCTTCGCCTTTTCTTCACCTAGGCCTGGGTACAACACCCCTGTTGTGGGTAGAGAACCACCAGATAAAGAAATCTTTGACATTTCATAAATAAGAGAGGTCACAAAGTCAGTTTGGGTATTATTTTTATGGACAGGGTATGGAAAAGTAACGGCATGATCGCTGACAAATCCATCACCCGCCCAAACAAACGTGTCGTTATTCAACAAATCGGGGTGCGAACACATTTGTGAGACATGTACCAAAGCGTCAGTGCTGTCAAAACGTGACACAACACTGGTTTTCATATTTTCAGACATGTGCTGCCTGAGAAGCATCTGAGTAATGCGTCATTTGAGGATCCTGCATGTGAACCTCAGAGGTCACAGTTGTAACAAGGAGTTGGACTTATTATTTCATTCTATAGAGAAATTTGCAATTGAAATAAGAACTTTAGGTTTAAATATAGATCCTTAAAGCTATAAAATATCACAAAATGGATGTGCATTTTTGAAACAATAAAGACATGAACAGGAGCCTTGGGAAACCCACTCTGGTTCAGCATATTTATCTATGTATACTTGAACTACATGAGGAATCACAGATCTGGGGCCAGACTCTCTGGATGAGGCTTCCATTCAAGAGGAAAAGGCCGAGATAAAACCTAAAAGGATAAACATTCCAGTTCAGCAGACTTCAGTTCCACCATCTTTCAACCTGTTGCATCATCTGTGACATCCTCCATTAGAGCGGAGACGGAAAAGCCTCTGACTTTCATTCCTGAACCGTAGGAAGTTATTTAAGCATTAAAATAAAGAAGGATGTGTTTACCCCGGTGCAGAGCCACTCCTATGCTGGAGCTGCTCGCTAGAAATTAAGTATAAAAGGAGAAATGGCTCCCTCTAGAGGACAGGCGGGTAAGCGCAAACATTCCAAATACCGCGAGCGGACCCGGTTCGGTCGCGAATGTGTGAGAGCATCTTATTAAACACTCTCAAAAAATTTATAATTTATTTATTTATGGCGGAGAATAAGTAATTTAATGATACTAGCGTGACTTATTTGCTTGTTTTAACTATCAGTACGCCTTAGAAGTTGGGGAGGGGGGAATCGGAACGGCGATGGATAGAATTAATTTAGAATTAATTTAGAATTAATTTAGGTATGTAATTCAATTGAAGTTACTTTGTTTCTTTGTAATTCAAGAATAAAGGTTATCTGATCTCATTTACCCTGTTGACGTTGCAAAGAAAATGTGAATGGATGTCTTTTATTAAATTCTCGACATTATCAATATCTTATTGTGGACTGACCTTTTTTTAATTAACTAATGACAATCGCATATTTAAATATTTTGACGTCTTTTTTTTAAACTAATCATTTCAAAGAGCACATTCTTTACTGATACCAACACGACCTAATGTTAATTTTAAATTTTAATTGATGCCCTGGTGCTGAAGAAGCACGAAATGTCTCTATCTCCGCACTGAGAAGCACTAAACAGACTGATATGGTACTAAAATGCCAGATTTCAAATAAACTGCTCAAAGAAGGAACGAAATTTTCATTATTGTTATGTAGAGCTGTACATTTCAATATGTAATAGAATTCAAAAGAACAACAAAAAGATATTTTTTGTAAAATCATAAATCTGTTTCTTTCTTTTTGTTGATGCACTTTATAAATGTCCACTAGATGTCAGAATATTATCAGCCTTTGTTTCAGTACACTGATGACGTCATGGTGCAGGGTCGTTGTTTTCGCCCTCAAAATTCTGAAATATAAACATTGTCAATCAAACAAATGTCTTTGTTTTCGGGAAATAAGAAACTATAAGAAAAATCTAATAAACTATAAGAAATTTCTGGGGAAAAAAACCAAACTGTAAACCTACAAATGTTACAGATGTCGCAATATCTGCCATTTGAATTATAGTTACAGATTTTTATTACAACTTTTTAGTAAAGAGTGAGTTATCTTAAGAACTATTTCAATTTATTGAACTCAAAATACAATTTCTGTACATAGAGTAAACCATGGACAAAACAGCAGCCAGTGCTGTTACTATATGAATAAGCGTTGCAATTCATCATGGACCAGCCACTGAACCTCAGATTAAATTAATCAGATATTTATGATTTAACTTTTAGAACGAACAAATGACATCCTGATCAATATTCTAAATTATAAAATACTATAACAGTGCAGTTTCGTGTTGATTTTGCCATATCGAATACAATTGGCCAAACTTTTACGCATGTTGTGTAGGCTGACCACGTGACCTCATGGTGTCAACTGTCACGCAGATCTGCGTCAGCGCCAGAGCTTGTTGGCGCGCGAGACCGGGGCAGCATCTGGCGCGCATCTCGCGCTCTAAACATCACATCGCCGCCGTCCCGAGCGCTCGCGCGAGTTGCGGTCGCGCGCGCTACGGGGACGCTCTCGCGCGCCTCTCTCTCTCCCCCTCCTCCTCTTCCTCCTCCTCCTCCTCCTCCTCCTTCCCCTCCCTCCCTCTCCGGAACGTAGATTAAGTCCAAACGCAACAATGCGGGGGATTTAACGCAGAGCTTCGTTTTGCCCACATCCAGAGCGTCGAATCTGGGGTTTATTCCCGTAGAAAAATGGCGTCGGGGGCCGGCTGGCAGCCTCCTCCGTACGGCTCCTCGGCTGGAAGCAGCAAATACAACACCTCTCCGACGTCCAGCATGTTTTACGATGGCAGTGTGACGCTGGAATACACACAGGATCTTCATCTGAAGATGAGTAAGAAGATAGCGCAGCTCACCAAGGTGCGTTCACGTGAGGGAATGAATGAATGAGCGAGTGAATGACGTAGTTTTTCACAGCTGCTCGGCTGTTAGGAAACGTCCCGTTGATGTTTTGTGGCGTTTTATTTATTTACGTTTCGCGGGACGCAATGACGCTTGTGTCACCGCATATGCCTCCCCTCAGGTCGTGTTTATTTCCCACGCTGGTGTAGTTATTCACAAAAAAAAAAAAAAAAAAATGTACGCTCGACTTCCCCGAAGCGCTCTCACTACTCAGTTCTGAATGTACAGCAAGGTCCAGAGGAACGTGGTCCGTGAACGCAGCACCGGGACCTGCGCGTATGGTCGCTCCATCAGCGCGCCTCACTTATGTAATATTGAAGGGACGCAGGGAGATGTTTCTTTGTGCTGCTCCACCTGAAGCCCCGGCAGCTCCACAGAACACAGACGTGTGTTGACAGGAATCTGTCCTAATGAAAGAGAGGGACAAAAAATTGTCTTCACATGCAAATGTCTTTGCATGTCTGCGCACAAAACACCACTAAATACTGAAACCCAGACGTTTGGCCATGGGGGGGGGTCAATATCCCCTAAATAAGATGGGAAAATGTAATTCACCAAATGATATCATTCCTTGCACAATCATTTTCAGATTAAAGTATTCTTTGTCTTATAAATTAATCACCTAGTACTGAAAATAGGAGAACAAACAAAATAATTTCTATGCAGTTATTTGTTATATCCTATTTTCTACAGTTTTGATGTATTATTATATTATTTAAAATGTTTGCAAAGCTTGTCACTTAGAAAATTTCATCTGTAATTTCATCGACGTACATTTAGATTGGTGCTTATTACCCAGTGGGTCCAGATGCAAGCATTGTTGCTGGTCATTATCATTCTCACAATCTAGATACATTCAATCACGTCACCTTAAATATTTGAGGAGCTGGAATAGGTCTTAAAGCCCCCCCTTTTTTTTTTTGCTGGCAATTCAAATGCTTCTTAAAAATTGCAGGCACGTGCATATCAGTGTGTTTTGCTTGAGATCGAGTGTCTCGTTGTGTTGCACTGCTGTTAAACCAGTGAGTCACATCACTGTGTTACTATTCCTGTGTTTGCCGTGTTTGCATTATTCTACATATTGGCTTTGCATAATCAACACTAAATCCATGTTCTGCATGAAACACAGATTTAGTCTCCTTTAATGAGAACAGTTGTGCAAACTGCACAGATATTGTTTAATCAGGAGCAGATACAAAGTAGGACAGAATGTGGCTGCAAAACCAACAGAGAACCTCGCTTTGAAAACACAAGTTTCTCATCTTAAAGGATGGAGGAGAGCTTTCCTAATTTAAACAGAAACAGTCGATGTTTGGTGGAATTACAGGTCTTTGTTTTTCTGCCACAACTTGAGGATTTGAAGGTACTGTATATTAGACACGATCGATCTGTTTTTTTGGTTTGGCGTCCTCAGAGAGGAAACTAAAAGCAAAAGATTGATTATGTCAGTTTTGCTTACGTGATGTACATCCAGACATATAACAGGACAAACATATAATGTTCTAATTGATATTTAAAGGAAATGTAATTCTATTAAATAGCGTTTATAACTTAATATAATCAACACTTGATATAAATTTTCAATGGGTATATTGGGCATCGCATTTATACCATATTATATACTGAATATATCTGTTTTTTAGTAGACTCTGAAAATGTAGAAGATATTGTGTTGACTGACAGTCCTAAAAAATAAATAAGAATGTAGATTGTTTGCAGGCACCGTTATACTTGTCTTGTCTAACAAACAAAGTGGATACACTTGGAACAGAGACCCTGCTGCCAATTGGTGCAGCTGCTGCAGGAAAACCGAAGACCGAGCTCACATTTAGGCTCTAGCACCTCTGAAAGTAAGACTCCTAAATCCCACACTTAATGTGCATGATGCTAATCCTCTGGAACCGATGGGAGCAGAGAAACATGGGTCACGAGGAAGCCCAAATCTTCAACTGAGCCGCTTCAGACGTTGGCGGCCTTCGCTTCGTCTTCGGCGATAAACCGCGAAATATGTCCACCGGCCATCGGAAGAGGGTTTTCCAGCACATCCGTTCTCTACAGAGCAGCCCTGCGATGACAAAAAGCACTCTCAAATGGAATCAATAGGCGGCATGTGGAGGAAAATGGGCCGCTTTTCCAGTCTTTTCTCCGTTCTTCATATAGCACAGTCTAACTGTTTGCACATGTTTGACGCAGTCAGTTGGTAAGAATGAGTGTAGTGATGAGTTTTGGTTAAAAAAAAATACTAAATATCTTTTGGACGATCATGATTTCCTTTGTCCTCTTGGACATAAACCCTGTGGCAATAAAGACGCAAACTGCCGAACTTTTATCATTGTCAATTGCTTTAGCTCACGGTAATTCTCTGGTAATAATCTGCTACAAAAAGAGTCTCTTCCTTCCTATATAGCACTTCTTATATGCTCCTAATTAAACCCTGTAACAATAATCACATTAATTCCAAATAAAAAGCAATCACACAAAAAGCGCAGGTTCAAGGATATTAATGAATTCACAAATAACTCATTCCATTTAATTTAGGATTTTACAGATTAAATCAAAAATGTAGATTTTGAATCAAAAGGACAATTCCCTTTCTCCGCCACCACATGATGAATGCCCTGAGTATTAAGGATGGTAATCAGCTTGTCATGGCTTGTCAGGTTTCCGGCGTAGGAACAGCTCATTTCACACAAGAATTTATACGGTGAGTTTGGGTGTAGCAAAGTAGCACAAATCTACATCTACTTACAGAAACCCATTAAAAAATGAAATCTCCCTTTCCTTTGGGAGCCATTTTTTCATCCCAGGTGTCCACTTTCATGTTATATTAAGAATAATACTGATGGTATGCAATGATGATCCAATTGGTTATTATATATAATTGACATGTTGAATGTGTCCATGTGTACATAATTAATGGCAGCAGGGCACAGGTAACCATAATATTGTATTTTAGTCACTTTATAAATATGTTAGCTAAGGGCCACATTTATTTCTTCAGGTCTGGAACAATTCACTAACAAAAATTCTTAAAGATTATTTATGGAAAGCATCTTTTTATGTTTGACTGGAGACACAAATAGTACTGCTTATTCCGGAGAGGTGGAGAGACAAAGAAGCTCCTGAGACTAGAGAGGGTTGAGAGGAGCATGAAGGGATGAAAGCAGCGCGGAGGCAGAGATGAAAGCAGCAGGCACACCAGCGTCATTAAAGTAATCATGTATAATTGAAGGAACATCTCCATAGAAGAATCGCTGCCTGGTGTCAAAGACTCGCACTAAGATCATCCACCTCAACTTTCAGCAGCGTCAAGGAGATGTTGGACGGCTATCATGACCTTAAATGATCAGAAACCAGTTGGTATTTGTACTTTTTTGAGTTTTATTTAATTGGATTAGCTTAAAATGTATTTTGTCCCCTTTTTTAAAATGGCACGTATGCCCCTCAGACAGCGTCACACAGGTGGAATGATTGTGGGTCTGCAGCTGTGTCCGTTCTTCTGTCTGAACTACCTAAACCTCATGACCATAGCTGAAGCCTGCGATGAGGATGACTCAGATGCCTCTTCACCATGACGGTCTGGTACAACAATAAATGTTCTGTCAACCCTTGGTGGAACCTTGTATTTGTTACGTGTCCTGTTGGCTTCACAGATGGCTGATGACTCACTAAATGTTGCCTACGGTACATGCTCATTTGCACCCCTTAATTTATTTCTTTCTAAAAAAAAGGAGAGACTTTAAACAGAAAACCGTCCGATCTGATTAGCGAGAAATGTTTAAATGCATGAATGGTAGACCTAACCTGCTCCCTAATCAAATTCAAGTCCATAACTTTGTATTTAACTTAATATTTTAAAGCAGAATGTGGAGTTTTAGTGTCGGTGGGACTGTAATTCAGCTGACCATTACTGAATATTAATTTTCCACATAGCGATTCAAATTGCTGTAGGGGAAAGGATGGGTATTTTTCCAAGGCTTCAGTATGTATCGTTCGTCCCCAGCTCGTCCAAAAGCTACTTATATTTCCACTAGGGAGACTAGCATGACTGACAAGATGTCATGCCCTTGGGTTTATCATTTAACTCTTTCTCGATTGGTTCTGAACACTTAAATATGAGTCCCTTTGCAGCTTCTTAAGTCAGTTTGTTCAGACGTAAAAAAAAAAAAAAGGATGGGGGGGTGTATTGCGATTTATGTTTTGAATACTCAACCTGTTTCACATAAAACGCCATATATTTATTCAGAGTGCCAAACCTGTTTTCTCTCCTTTGGAGAAGGTATGGGAATTGATTCTGCACTGCCTGGAAACTAAATCCCCTCCTGCGCTTGAGTCTTCACTGTTGAACTATTGATTCCATTTTAAAACGGTTGATAAGAGCTTTCCATCCCCTCCTAATTCTTTGGTCTGATTCTTTTCCATGTCCAGGTGATTTATGCCCTCAACACCAAGAACGACGAACACGAGGAGGAAATCGAGTCTCTCAAAGAGGCCCATGAGGATGAGGTACAGTTGCCATCATCACATCCCCATGTGGTACTGAGCTATGTTTGTTTTACAAATAAATACTTCAGAGGCCCGTTTGTTCTTGGATTTAGAGGTTTTTTTTATCGTCATTTTTGTTTTTCAGTCACCCAAGAATCAAACCATAATGACCTAATACATAAAAATATACGGTAATTTTAACTGTGAGGCCATACAGTAGGAGAGTAAACTATTGTATTAGTCAGAAGATGATGCCACTGTTTCATTGTGTTGCATGTATTATCTAACTTTCTTTAGAGAATATTTTTTTTATAAAATCTATTTTTACTGACTCAAAAGTGGATGACATAACACAATTGAAATAATTGAAATCTCCAGATAAAATTGGTGTTATTTGACTAAAGCTGTCCATGCAGTAATGAGTGATGAAGTGGTGATGGGAGAGGAAGGACTGGCAGTGGAGACACTTACCAAAAACCTGGAGGTCAAAACACTGCCCCTGATGAGATGTGTTGAGCTTTCCTAAAAGCAGCACAACTCGGTAAAACCACACCAAGACAAAACAAATCAGAAAACGAGTAACACACAAAGGGATCCAGTTGTTACACGACCGTCACCAAAACTCAATCAAAAAGTTAGTAGTCATTTTCAGAGAAGAGGGGATACACACATTTGTTCTAAAAGCACATACAGTTTGTTTGTTTTTCTGACAGAAAATGGACTACTGTTAAACTAATGTGCTTTTTCAAATCCTAGTAGATTTGGTCACTTTGAAAGAAAGACTTTAATCACCTTCTTTGTTTTTCTTGTGATCAGGTCCAACATATTGTGACAGAGACCAGAGACAAGAGTAATGCAGTACAAGAGTAAGATTGCGGATGAGGCAGATTTAAGGAGGCGGCTGGCCAATCTGGAGGAATCTGTGGAGCTTCACGAACACATGAAGAGACAGGTCACTCCCCAACTCTTGCATGGTCAAGTCTGGTTTCCTCGAATCCAGCGTGACTTAGTGCTTTCATTTCCCTGTTCTGGCATCTGTTTTTATGGCGTCTTAACAGAGCTGGTGATTTGGTGTAGCCCACTTAAAAAGAGTTTAATGCCGCTGTTGTTCTGTCGCCTTCAGGCGTTGGCAGAGTTTGAGATGTACAGACAGAGAATGGAGGACTCCCAGCTGTGCACCGAGGCCCAGCACACACAGAGAGTGGTTTCTATGAGCAGAGAGGTAAGGCTACACACGCGCATACACATGCACGCACGTCAGCGCGCGTGCGCACACACACACGCAGGCTTGTGCAAAGGTCTGCAAAGCCCTTGCAAGTTTTATTGATTTTATTTTGAATGCACTTTAATAATATATTTGAGTTTTTTGAATCAGACATCCTACTTTTTGTTGCTTAGGCATCAAAAGACGATGTCAGACAGTGATTTTTCCAGGTTCAAAAATACTTGCAAAAGTGTAAATACAATTCCAGACAGTTGTGAAAGTACCTTGTTTAGTAATAGTTCGCCAATATATCAAACGAAAAAAATTCAAAATATCTCACAGGTCTACAAATATAATCTCCTACAAAATGACTCTTGGTGAAAAACATATATGCTCTTGCTTGCAATTTGCATTTTACACTGGTAAGTAGTATTTCTATTTTTTCTTTTTCTAAGCATCTTTTCTGCACCTAATTATTCCAGAGCTGCGAATGACAATGTAACATAACAGGTTTTTCTGCTAAAAGGGAGCTAGGATTGCTGAAACATAAACTACATGTGAAAAACAGAATATTTTTTAAATTATATTTGGATTCTGGAGGAAGATTAAAATTCATTTGGAATTCATATGTTATTTTTTTTATTGTTATATTTTACTATGTCCCTGCACAAGAGAGTGGTAAAGGTTTTCCAAATAACCCCAATAAATATAAATCGAAGTCATATTTTTTTAAATCGTAATGTTAATTTATATCCCTACCAGTAAGAAGAGGTGATACACTAAACCTTTGCGAAGTGACCTGTAAGATCTGATTGCCGCCATGAGTTCATCAAGTGGGGACAATGACATATTGAAACAATCATGACACAATTTTATCACACATGCCATATTTTTCTGTCACATCATACCATACCATTCCGTGATTAATCACATCTGTCTGCACTTGTCAGGACTGATGGCAGTAAACAACCAGCTAAAGGTTTACAGATGCTTTCTTCATTTTATTGGAAGTGATCACCTATGTCCGAACAAGTCTCTCGGCATCACATCACATCACATCACCATGTAGCATTTTTGTGTATGTTTTCAACCTCACGCCTGTCAGGTCCTTTGATGCAACAACACCACGTTGGGCTGTGGATACACTGCACATAGGGAAAGAACAACGAGGTCTCCTGAGAGCATTTCTGAACTTCGTAAAAAGTTATTGTTCAGCAGATGCTCCTTTAATTGGGTTGAGCAAGCTGGCAGTGCCACACAAACGCTTCTGAGGGAACAGAACGTGTTTCATGGTTTTTACCAGGTGGAGGAGATGCGTCGAGATTTTGAAGAGAAGCTGCGGGCGTTCAGCCAGGCTCAGACCCAATTTGAAGCAGATAAACGACGAGCGCTGGAGGAGCTGAGGGCCACCCACCGCCAGGAGGTGGAGGAACTCCTCAACAAGCATCAAAACCAGAGTGCCTCCTCCACAGAGGACCAGGAGAAACTGGCTGAGCTGCATAGACAAGAGGTGGGCTGAGACTGAGAGAGGATGGAAGGTAGATGTGTTTGGGAGGCCAAGGAAAAGGAATGAAGGCTCTTTTGAAGTGGTTTTACAGCAAGTTAAATGATCTAATAATTGCTGTTTTGGAGACTTAAAATATCAACTTTGAGTTGATGCATTTATCTTGCAGTGGTTAAAAGTGGTTATGGACCATTGTTGCATGTCATCCCTTATTTTATTCACATTTTTCCCTTTGCTTTAGACTCACCTTTTAAATAGAACATCAAAAGGTAGTAAATCAGCAAAATGTGGGTAGTTTTTTTTTTTTTTTTAAATCTATATTTATTTAAAAGTTTAAAATAGTTTCCTTTTATTTCACTGTGTAGGTAGATGCACTGATGGAGCGGGTGGAGGAGCTGACCAAGGATAAGGTACGTCTCGTGGAGGAATACGAAGCCAAGCTGGCCAAAGCACAGGAGTGTTATGAGAGGGAACTAGAGGCCATGCGCAGAACCCACCAGCTCACCACGGAGAACTTACTGGCCTGGAAAAGGACTGAGGTAACACCAAATATGTGTTACATAATTTTCCTAAAATAGGTTGGCCACAATGTTCATAATTGCATTCATAATTTGGTTTCCCTTGTTTTAGGCACCATTTGCTGCCCTGAGTCTGATGTAGCTCTTTAACAGCTGACTACTGTGCTTAGGTTGAGCTCCGCAAGGAGTTCCAAGCCCAGGAAGCGGCCTTGCAGCGCTCACTGTCCAAACTGAGGAGTGAACTTCAGAAGGCTCAAGAGGAGGCCAGAGAGAACCGAGACAAGACCAACAGGCTGCAGACATCTTTGGCCAATGCAGAGAGAACCATCAAGGTCTGTGGTTGGTTGGTCGGTTGGATAGTTCAGGGCTTTGCAGCAGATTCCTCTAAACCAGGGGTGGGCAAATATTTAGCCCACAGGGCCACATTAGGTTTTAGATCTAACCTCCAAATGAGGATCGGGTGGTTGACTAAACTTGATGGACTATTGAAAGAAAAAGATATTTTGAAGAGCCTGTATATTGGTCCATCTAGAGATGAATGATGAAGCTCCAAATGATGTTTGGCCCCACCTTCTTGAGAGAACATGCTAGCATGCTAGGTGAAGGGGAGGTCTGAACCTTTTTCTAACCTTAAGAGACAACCCTCTCAATTTGGCTTTTGGAGGAATTGTTGTGAAGGCTCTGCGGGCCAGATTAAATAGTTCATCGGGCCACATGTGGCACCCTGGACCTCATTTTGCCCACCTCAGCTCCAGCGATAACTGGAATTAATTAATTAGCATCAGCTCTGATTCTGTCCCAAAATACACTACCACATATTTGATAGTGTGTCACACATTTAAAATAAAATATATAGGAGAAAATATACTGTGGAACAAAACATCATACTTATTTCAAGCTATAATGATCAAAACATATATATATATTTTTTTTTCTCTTTAAGCAAACATGCTTATCTGTAGGGTATCTGTAGCACTCCCACTGACAAAGTAGGCACACAGTAGGAAGGGGTTTGATGCAAAGGCGTAACTTGGGTGTGTGCTTGTGTCCTGCAGAACCTGCACAAGCAGCTAGAGGAGGCCATCCAGGACGGAGAAATCTGGGTAATGCAGCTCAAGGACACAGAGTACGAACTTGAGGGCAGCAGGGAACGAGTTCAGCAGCAAGCGACTGAAATCCTCCATAAAGCCAGTAAGATCAGCTTTTACCACGCTGTGGTGTTCTGTCGTGTCCTGCTGCTTGACCCACATTTGTTTGTACATCCGCACAGACAGACATACCGGCATACTTTTCTTCTATTTAACTAGTATAGCAGCAGCTTTATCTAGACACTTTTTACATCCTTGCAAAATACTCCAAGTGAGAGATTCACGTAGGCTGTTCAGACTGAAAAGGAATGTTTTGAAACCTTGAAACCTTCTTAAATACATTTTGCTTTCATTCCAAAAATGAATCCTTATGTGCTGTAAACACTCAGACTTTTTCCTCTTTTTTAGAACATCTGTTCAATTTCATAAACCTTTACTATTCATGAAATGTTCCCTTCATCTATTGAAACATTTATCATCAGACACGTGTTCTAGCATTTTCAGTTTATTTAGGCATCCTCCAGGAAAGAGTGTCCAAGGAAGAGTCAAAATACTAATACAGTTAGAAATATCCACAGGAATACATTAAAAAAAAACTCTTTTAATTAAAAAAAGTCACAGATTTTGACATTTAATATTACACAAAGAACTGTGGGTTATGAAACATTATTGTTTGCACTTTGCATTACTGAGACAACAAAGAAAATTAAAGAATGTTAAATTGTCTTTAACATAAATGAGAGGAGAGGTGAAACTCAGGACAGGATTCTACCTTAAAACACATTTTACATTCCGCGTGCTGCTGTCTGAGTTCTGATTAAACTGTCCCTAGGCCAGATCGGCTCCTTGCAAGCCACCCAGATGTCCCACGAAGCGACCATCAGAAACCTGGACCAGGAGCAGAGTAGGCTGAAAGAGAAGATAAGTAGGCTGGAGGAAGAGAGGGAGGCTCTTCTCAACCAGAGTTCAGGCTGCCAATGAGCAGCACAAGCAGCAAGTGCTCAAACTCGAACAGGTGTTGCCAACTTGTAATCTGTCCCAGTACTCCAAAGAACCATGAAGTAGGGCAGCTCACCGTCTTCTTCTGTGCTGCTCTGCCTTTCCTCAGTCTCTACGGGAGGAGCACCAGGGCTATGAGAAAGAGCTGTCCAGGCTGAGAGCGCACTATGAGGAGGAGATGCTTCGCTTCAAGGAGGCGCAGGTCAGAACTTTGGAAGAGATGGAGGAGAAACACCAGGCCATGACTGAGGAGGCCCAGCAGGAGAAGGAGGAGGAAAAGAAACTCCTTGTGACAGTAGGTGCTCAGGTTTAGCATAAGCTGACAAGAAATCTATGCTTCCATATCAACCACCATGTATTTTGCCATCTATGTATCTGTTTTGTGAAACGCTATGAGAAATAATACATTTTTTATTTGTATTTATGTTAGGATCAGCATGTGGTAAATTAAAACGACTGTCTCCTTTTACTTTGAGTGCTGTACTGGAGTAAACAGGATCACACAAATCTGCTGAACATCGTCCAAAAACATATTCATTGAATGTGTGTGTGTGTGCGTGCGGGCCAGCGTGCGTGCATGTGTGTGCGAAGGGATGTAAAGGTACACACTCGCCGTGTGTCTTTATAGGCCTCCTGGACGTTGTTCGACTATGAAAGCAGATTGTCTATTATCAACAAATTTAACATTAAATACCGCTGATATTCAAAAATAAAAAGAGAACAGCTTTTTTATGGAGAGGTAATATGGTCAAACCATATTTTCTTCTCAGCACCGTCAGTGATTCAGCAGATGCTCTGAGCAAAAGAGACAGACAGGCAGTAAAAAAAAAAGGGGGGGGGGAAAAAGAGTGTTTTCAAGAAGCAACTGCAGACGTTTAATTAGGTCAGCATTATAGACTAGAATGAAAAGCCCCAGCAATCTCCCTGCGTTCAATTGACGACCTCTTTTCTTCTCTTTGTTTCTTCTCCTTGTTCTCTGTTTGAGTTCAAACAACTGCATGATGAGAACGCACACGTCCCGTTGACTCTATCAGACTCTTGTAAACAGCTATTAAAGCAGCATGAGATGTCTGTGAGGTCATACAAGGCCAGCGGAGCTGAATTATATTTTAATTATTGTAGCGTTTAGAACTGTTTATAACTTATACTGCACAAGTTACACTGGTTGTTTTAGTGGACTTTTTCAAAAGTCCACTAGCTGCACCCCTTTTGACCAGTCTCCACCAGAGCTGCTGTAGTCTTTTAACAACTACTCACATATTTTAGTGGATTTAGGCTGATTCTAATCTGTGGAATTCAATTGAATGAAGTTTAATTTTTTAAGAGAATGGTTAAAGTGTGACAATGCTCATTTTTAAAGAGTCCCAGAACTACATGGCTTGTTTACAGTGGACAACAGAATTAAAAATTGGGATAATTGGGACCAGAATCTAAATATGTTATGTATAATTGAATGTTAAAGCTAAATGGACTGGTGGTAGCAGGACAGAGGCTGCTATGATAGTTAAAGTGCACATACAGAGACTGGATTTGTCTATTGAATAAACGATAATTACTTTTGAGTAACATTTAGTTTTAAAAAGTCTGGATTATTTTTTATACCACAGCAATTGCGACAGAAAATGAGCTCTATTTTTTTTTTTTTTAATTTAATCATTTTGAACTTTGAAGAGCTATCTCTATCCCCTCGCTCTGTCTCGATGCCTCTCCGTCTGTTTTGCGTCATAAGCTCGCAGCTCCAGAGCCGTTTGAAGCTGAATGCTAATTGGTTGATTTTCACTGACATTAAGCTCTGCCTCCAAGACAAGCGCGCACATGCGGGCATGCGTTTATAGATTTCCCTGAAAGAAAGAGTGATGGTGTGAAAGGATTGATGAAAAGGAAAATATTATACAGCCGGAGCAGCTTTAGATTAATGTCTGCAGCCAAATTAGGCTGAAAGATGGAGATTAAAAGATGTAGCTGGTAGTTTTAATGGAGATTTTTTAATTCTTTTTTTTTTTTGGTTGTTTTATTAAAACATTTGTCCCAAGATATTAATGACTTTTTACCCCAGGCCATATTAGAAACATTCATATTACATCCCCGCAGTGTTCATTCCTGTTTTCTTCTGCATGGATCCACTCTGACGCATTAAAATGTCTTGTTTATTTGCAGCTGTGCGAGAGCAGCTGCTTTAGTTCAGTCAAGAGTGACAGTATTGGTCAACGGAGGAGAATATTGTTGACGGGCTTCGGCTCCATCTGCTCGATTGATTTACTGCTTAATTAGCTTGATGCTACCATCAATGTCAGTGGAGGCAGATTCATTCATTAATCCCATTTCAGTTTTATTAGTCCATCTTTTAATGAGAAGAAAAATTTAGAACGGTCTACTTGATATTAAAAAAGGTCAAATCCCATACGGGCAGTATTTATCAGCAGCGATGGTCTTTTTTGCTCAGTGGTAACTGTTAGTTTAAATGTTTGTAGTGTAATGCAGTGTCATATTTCTCAGCGTTTGATCAGTGGTTGTGCTTGATTAATCCTTTCAAATTAAACTCAAGCATTGCTGCAGGCAGCGCTGTCCCCGACCATCTATCTGGAATAAAAAGTGATGGTGTGGACAACGGGTAGATATGAAAATACAAGTTCTCTTCTTTTTATGAAAACAGGTTCACTAGGCTACACAGAGCTCTACGGTGTGAGAGGGGACAGACCCGCCAGCAGCTGAAATGGATGAAAACCTGTTAAATTGTATTTAATAATTGTGTTTTAGGAATCCACTTTACTCCCAATGTTGTTACAAGGACTAAATTGAAAAACTGAAAACAAGAAGCAAGAATTACTGAGAATTTCACAGGAAAGTGGTCCAAAAGGGATTCAGCGCTGTGGTTTGAAGGATTATAAAAAGTGGTTAGTTTGATGGGATTGGCCTTTTAAGTTTAAATGACAAGTAGCTCGTCCACCCTTTCATTTCGAAGCCATGGCTCCAACTCAAGAAATGCCATCGCTCCACTTTACAGCAAAAATGGGATTTACGGTTGTTTCCTAAGTCCTTCCCTCTCCTTTAGATGGAGCTTTTATGGTATCACGCTGGAAACACAGAAGAGAACGGCAGCCAGAGTGACTTTTCATGTCAGCACAAGGATATAGTTTCTAAATAAGACTTTACATGTTTTTTTTACTACTAGTACTACAATTACTACTGCTGCTGCTTATAAAAATAAGAATAATAATAATAATAATGGTAATGATGATAATGATGATGGTGATAATGATGGTGACCATTAGGATGAACTGACTACAGCTGAGCTATCCAGAGTCTAAATGTAAATGAATTCTGCCTCTGGCCACATCTCAGCCTAATGCTATCTATACTGGCAGCAAGTATGCAAGGGGGGGCAGGGTAACAAAGGGAATAGAGAAGAAGGTGCTGAGAATTTTGCAATTTTGCATTCCACAGTAGAAGACTATAAATCTTAGCTACTTAGAGAGACGCATAATGCTGCTAATATAGGAGAAGAAGACCCAACACTCAGGCAAAGCTCCTGTTATCAAATTACAAACTATTGTGCGCTGATACATATACGTCAGGCCAGCCGGATACAATAATGCCGTCTTTTTGTTCTTCCCTCTCTGCAGAAACTAAGTCAGGAGTTTGAGATCAAGCGCCTGTCATTAGAGGAACAGCGAAATCGACTTCAGCAGCAACTTGACAACCTGAAAGAGGAACTCTCCGCCAAGCTCAACATCGCCAATCAGGAGGTACGATGCAAGACGTGTCGGTCTGATGCTGCCGCCGCCGCCGCCGCTGCTGCTGCTGATAATAATGATAATGGTGGTGGCACCACTGCTGGCCCCTGCAGGTGTCCCACCTCCAAGAGCTGGTGAGGGAGAAGGAGCAGAACCTGGGCTCAGCGCAGACTCAGATCGCCTGTCTGAGAGAGACCCAGGAAAAGCTGAAGATAGAACTAGATGCAACCAGATCACGGGTCAGAGAGACCAGCAACTTGTTAACTGATCTACAGGTAGGAAAAAGACTTATAAGTTTAGTTTTTTGGGGTTTTTTTTGTTTTCAAAGCTATGTATTTATATTTGCTATTAGACAGACACTTTATTTTTTACAAAAACTTAATCTCAGTCTGATTAGTTGTATCTTGTCGGTGGTTTAAAGCTGTGGTAACTGCTAGGTAGGCTCTCACCAGCGTTCTCTGTGGCTTTAGTGCCAATCTCTTAAGGGAGCTGCAGATGAATTTTTAATTTAAAATGAGGTTTAAAAAGAGTAAGAGTGTGTCAGTACCCCCAGAGCAAATAGCAGACATAAAGCTACTACAATGGTGGATATTAGTTGACCTTTAAAAAGAATGTAAATAAAAAGAACAATTAAAATGACCATTTGCGTAATTTACGGTAAATTAATCCATGCATTCCTAGTCAAACCTCTTAATCTGGTGATCTGAAGTAGTTTACTGTCTATTTTTCCAGTGATGGAAGGTAAAATTGGTGATAACAGATAGAGGGCGGTTTTGCAGACATTGTGTAGTGAGAACCTGTGAAGTGGCAGAGGTGTTTTATAAGAAAGGAGAGTTGGACATTGGAAGGACAGTTCGCCAACTCAAATTTGAATTTAGCTGGATGTTCCTGTGTATCAGACCTAGACTTTTGTTTTGAAAAACCATTTTAAATGCTACACCGTCAAGACAAAAAAAGAAATACAAATAAAATCAGCAGCCACTAAAATTGGTGTGCCGGAGAATCATGGAGTCGTACATGAATCAAGGAACATAAAATAGGAAAACGTGTGACAGGGACACCGACTAAATGAGGAGATAATTACATGAAATGTTCTCATTTCAATGGGCACAGCCTCTCTGAAAAGGCTGGATCTGCAGTGTTAAAATAGAGAAGCCTGCACAGGACTGGGTCTGTGTTCACACTAAGCTCACACTCACAGTGAACCCAGAGCAGCTATTGTTAAGCAGGGCATGATTCCTCCAGTAGGGTATTACTCATATGTAGGACAAGGAATCCAGTCCAGTCATTAGAAAAAGTATTTTTGGACAAAAAGATACATTTGAACAAACCCATAATGGATTAGATCTGTATAGTTTTCCATATAGTTCTTCACCCAGAACCTTCCCAGAAATTTCCCATTTACACAGACTATGTTAACGAGTCCATCATGTTCTCATATATTTCTCATACTGTTACTACACGCTTCTCTCCTTTTACTCTGAAGGAAGTGATGTTTTTAGACCACAAGTTAGACACCTGCCTCTACCTCCACCCAATCGCAAAGAAATGTAGGCCTAGACGCTTCGAGAGCGTCAGTTTAATCCAAAAAACGGGATTAGTGTTATTTGTGAGATTTTAAACATGCGTGTTAATAAAGAGAACTAAACTAAGGAAGCCTCCTTGATGAGAGTTTGAACATCTTCAAGGACACCACAAGAAAACCCAGTAGACGTCTTCCAACCTGAAGGCTTCTTCAACCTGGACGACAACACATTTACCAACATGGGCTTAGGAAAGCTTTTGAAGTTAAAGCAATTGGCAGTAAAATACCTAAATTTGGGTCTAGAACAAGGACATTATAAGTGCCCTGCAGCCACAACATTACAAATTGATGCGTGGGCGATGCAGCTGCATCTGGTCAGAGATAACAATTTGAGGCAATTTCCCTGCATGCGGTGATGAAGGATTTGCACCATTTTGCCACTTGTCAAACACTTTATGACACAACCAGTAGTTGGTTATAGCAGATATTTGAGTTGCTTGAGCCTTTTTCTGTTTTATCCAGATTTTGTTTACTTTCCTCAGCTCTGTCTGCAGCATAGCGACACATCTGACTACAGAATACACTAATAAAAGGTGTATACTACTTTGACAAAGCATAGATCTAAAGCTTGTAATAACAGTAAAAGCACCCCAGTTTGTTGATTTATGAATAGAATGGTTTTTTTTGTTGGTATTATGTGTCTTGTCTGCAATCTCTTGGCATTAAGCTTGCGATGTCTAAATTTAGGAGGAGATCGAGACCCAGCGACAACAGCACGAAGCCAGAGTGATGTCCATCAGAACAGAAGAGAAGCAAAAGATGGACAAGATGGCAAATGATTTGGACCAGAAATGGAGGGAAGCTCTGCGGTACAACATTTTTATTTATTTTTTTTTTTTTTCCAAATCTCGCCCTAAACAGTTCCTCTTGTGTGTGCTGTTTCAGTTTGTTTTCCTGGCACCGCTCAGCCTCACACTCATCCGTGTTACTTACATAACAAATGTTGCAGCAGCTGTTACGGAGTGTAATTTGTGCAAAGAAGCAATGAAATCATAATCCAGTTTATGAAGGCATGCGATGGCTTCAAATGTCCTTCAGGAGGAAGTAAAATATGTCACTTTTTCCCCAACTTTGTCATTTCGTAGGGAAGAGGTGCGTTTGTTGAAGGAGGAGTTGACGGAGGAGTACGAGGCTGACAAACAGGCGGCGCTTACTCAGCTCTCCCAGCAAAAAGAGCTGGAGATGATGGCAGCTAGAGAAGGATGGCAGAGAAAAGTGGAAGATCTGCTGGAACAGGTAAAAGACACTGTGACTATGCTGCTGGCATAATACAGTGTATTTCAAACAGTTCACCCACTTTTCTGGTGCTAATCGAGCTAAAGGAACTTCAAGCTTCAGATAGCTCCTTTATTGTTTCTGTTTGAAGCTTCTTCAAGCCATCTTCTTATTTTTTAGCTGCTTGTGTCCCTAACTGCATTCGTTGAGTCCTACCAGAATCATGCAGCCCTAAGTGGCCGCGAATCCAGAGCAACAAATCCACATACGCAGTATGTCACAGGAAGTCTTCAGAGCTTCCAAAGTAGGCAGTCTGATAGAAACAAAAAAAATTCCCATAACACCCCGAATGAACCGTAAAGGGCATTGCTAGTGCACAGCTCCAAAATCAGGGCAGGATAAAAGCACCTTGTTGCTCCTCGATTGGAGGACTGATTGGTTTAAAGTACAAAGCACTCAGCGTTCATTCCTTATGAACATAGCTGGAAGCTATTTCTGCATGTTGTCAAATTCTTTCCTTACCCGCCTAAAGAATCCCTTTGATTGACATCTCTTGCGCGTTGTAGGAGCTGCAGTGAAACTAACCTTTGATGAGAGCTAGGCTTTGTTTTCTCGTGCCGATGCGATTTTCAGGGAGGTTAGCAGCCAACCTGCTTTTGATACACCGCGTCAACAGTATAGGTGCACATGCACCCAGCACAATTCCTATAGCGACCGGGGGAAAAAAAGTGTGGTGGTCAGCAGGTTTGACAGAGCTGCTCATGTCAGAACAAAACTGAAAAATGCGGGACGGTGCTTTGATTCGCGTGGCCGCCCGTGCTGAGCAGGCAGCCTTTGGGCAGTGAGCTCGGCTGAGTCACAACTGAATCGGCACAGGGGCTGCGTTTTGGCCAACATTCCTGTGGCTTCAGAAAAATGCTGTCTGACAAGCAAGAGCCAACAATGTCCCACGCACCTAATTTCGCAACATCTGATCAAAACTGCATGTGACAGTTCGGCTTTGAAAGCAAATAGAGTGAATATGTCCAGTTTAATTGGTGAGAATTATTTCCGTGGGCGGAGTGTTTTTACAGAAGTGGATCATCATCATCATGTATGTGCAAAACATGTGAAATGGAGAAAGACGTGAAGCAAATAGAAGAAGACAACAGAGGAGAGGACGGAGATGAGACGAACTAGGCACAGGTGGAACCAAAGCGATGTGCTTTGTGTGACCTAGTTACTGAGACACCAGCGCCACTGCTGACTTTATCAACAATTAAACAGTCCTAACAGCCTGCTCAGAGTCCACTCACTTCACGTTCTCTACTGCGTACAGTTCATATTGTTATGAAAAATATGATTACCATAATGGATACGACCTTTACAGATAAAGGTCCCTACACAACAAATAAAGTCCTGCTGCAATGATGCCACGGGCGAACCTGGATCGGACTCTGGAAGAGCACCTAGTGTGACCCCTCATCCTGGCCACGGTCAAACCTAGACTGCAGCGTTAACGCCAGCCGGGGTTTCCACAGAGCCGGAGTAGCAACTGATGGAGCGGGAGTTCACCTAGCTCCACCTTTAAACTGCTCCAATTCCAGACTCAACTGTGTGATGCGATAACACCAGCTCTTTGTGTTCCTGTTGTCTGTGCGCTGACGCTCAGCGTCTGACAGACTTTTGGCTCTGGGAGGATCAACAACGCTCGCTGTTTTTCTGTTGATTTCAATTTTTATTGATTTGCTGTCAGGATTTTTAGTTTCACAGCCAGCAGTATAAAATAAAAAAAGATAATTATGAGGATTTGTATAGAGATTCATCACAAAAAAGGAGGAAACACAAACGAATGTTGATCTATAATAGCAGCAGCATCTCTGATCATTTGAGGAGATGAGGATATTTGACACATTATATTGCGCCTAAATGTAATAATACTTCAGGTTTGCAGATCAGTCATTGGTCACGCAGAAGATTGTATATCCCACCGCTGAAACAAGTCATGATCTCAGTGGCTAAGGAGTTCCCTCCTTCTCTGTCTGCTCAGATCTCCCTACTGAAGCAGTCTCTGGAGCTTCAACTGTCCCAGTCTCAGTCGGCTCTACAGCAGCTGCAGTCCCAGTTCAACCAGGAGCGGGAGCTCCTGAGCCAGCAGATGAAAGGTTAGCGGCTCCTCCATGTTAAAGAGATGTCTGCTTTGTAATTAAACTGTTGCGCACAAAACAGTTGGAAAGATTAACCATATTTGGTGCATTTCTGTGCTTACAGAGCTGCAGAGAGAACATCAGAGACGAGAACATCGCCTGCAGGAGGCTCACTGCTGTGCCCTCAGCACCATGGAGGAGGCTCGACAGCACCAGATGAGGGTAGAAATCACGTTTTCACCCCACAGCAGTTCATTACTCATCGACTTAAATCCCCAGTTAATGTACATAACATAAAAGCTAATTACCCATAACACCATGGCTTCTTAATAAAAGGAGAAAATACGAGTTTAGGATTTGGGCTCTTTGAACTTTCATTTCACTAGAACAAAATCCAGTCCAAACAGAAACAGCTACTGTTTATTTTCTATTTCTTATAAAAAACATTAATCATAAGATAATAATTGACATAGGACCATAAGGAACCATAGAGCCATGATATTTACAATGGTTCTGCTGCTTTTGTGGGTGTGAGCATCTCTCCTGTTTCTCCATAGTGAAATCCGTAATCTTCATTAATAACTTAATTAATACATTTCTATGAGCTTATACTTCTTTTTTTCATTTCCCTAATGCATCCCTCTTCTAGTCTCACTTCTTTCTCCCCGTGCTTCCCTGCCCAGGCCTTAGAGGAGCGTTTGAAGCAGGAACAGAGGGAGGAGGTCCATGCTCTCAAGGAGGCCCACAGGAGGACCCTGGACATCCTGAGACAGCAGTCGGAGCAGGAGCTGCAGACGTTACGCTTTGAACTAGAGGACGAGGGGAAGGCCAAGCTGGGTAACGCTTTCATCAGCTATCAGAAGCAGACGCAGGAGTATCGGTGTCTTTGAGTTTAACTTCATCATAACAGCAGGGAGCATTTTCTGATTATCAACAGTCATTTTTCCATGAATAAATCCAGGTTAAGAGTCACTGTATGATGTAGCTCGTTATGAAGTGAAGAAAGCAAAGCCGTATGTCGTCATGCTGGACTGCCTCTCGATTACAGCGTCGCTCCGTGCAGAACTCAACCACCTTCATGCTTCGTCTATCGAACATCTCAAGCAGATCCACCTTAAGGAAAACTCTGCTGCCAAGCGTGAGCTGGAGAGCGCCATGGAGCACAGCCACAAGCAGGTACCGAATCTGAACTGTGTGGTTTCTGCTCCCAGCAGCGCACCTCCTGCTGACCACCAGACCTTCTTGCCTTCCTTGCGCGCAGGAACAAGAACTGCTAGCTCGGATCTCGGATCTGCAAGCGGAGGTGTGTTCCCGCAACAACCGCATCACAGACCTGGATCACGAGATCCACTCTCTGAACGAGACCATCGACACTTTGACCAGAGAGCTGGAGCACAAGGGTAAAGAAGTGCTGCGGGTCCGCAGTGAAGCTAACCAGCAGATACGGTACGGAACCTGGCGCATCTGCAGGGATCCTGTTTGTTGACGATCAAAATGGCTGAAGACACTTTTCCTCCTCTCTTACTGTCTTTGACTCTGGTTAATTATATATAGGAGCGCAAAAAACACTTTTTACTTCAATATCTAATCACATCTTTAGGCCGTTTTGCCGCATATTTTCTGTTCATCACATTAGAAGATTTCATTTTTGATTATTTTGCAATTAAGTGTTTTAAATATTTAATTCTGCTTTGTCTTATCTGATCTTCCTTCTATAATGGTCTCATGGTTCTGTGAGTAGGTACCTGTGCCGCATCAAGAGGGCACAAGAAAGACTGGAAGGAAAGACTGCGGTCGTTTGTTAAAGGTGCACGTCTGAGATCCAGGTGCTTCTGCCGCAGGGCCCATGAGCAAGACCTTTCCAAGAGACATGAGCGGGACCTGGGGGAGCTGACCGTGGTCCATCACAGAGAAACTCACATCATGCTGGCTGATTTTAACAAGGCTCAGGAGGTGCTGAAGGACAAAATCTCTGCTCTGCAGATACTGTGAGTCTCTTCCTCCTCTACTTCAGAATCCATATTTGTTTTGCGCTATTTAGTAAACAACAAACTCAAATCTCTCCTAGGTTGGAGGGGACAGAAGAGAAGTTAAGGAACAGAGAAAGCCGACCAGAGGACCTCCATGTGATCGCGGAGCTCAGAGAGATGGTCAGCGAACGAGAAGCTCTGGTCAAAAAGTTGGTGGTGAGTGGAGCGCCTGAGAGCTCAGGAGCCAGGGTCCCATCAGCGTCAGCCCCCAGACGTATGGAAACCTTTGCGTTCCAGGACGACAAGAAGTTTTACCAGTTGGAGCTGGTCAACAGAGAGACGGGGTTCAACAAGGTCTTCAATTCCAGTGCCAATGTTGGTGTCATCAACCCTCTTATCAAGGTGAGTGGTCTCCAGCCGGTTCTACTGTGTGAGCAGCCATGTTTAGTCTTCAACACCTGTGTGAAAGGTTGAAATAAAGAAGGACTTGCAGGTCAAAGAAGGGTTTCACTGTTCTTAGAAAAAAGTGGGGACTATCCAATTACGGGCTTTGTACGGGCAGCAATGTGCTTAGTGAGGATATTGTGGTTTAGAAGGACGACGGTAGCATCAGGAGTCCACTTCAGCACCCCCCAACACTCTAGAGACCCCTCCCCAAAGACAGGAAAGCCCTGCCACTGTTCAGCCATCTTTCTCCTCTTCCTCAGCATCCTCCCTCTCCTCATCCTCCACATCTTCCTATGCCCAGCTTTGCTCTTCCTCATCCTCCTCCTCCTCCTCCTCCTCAGGAAGCTCTGGGGCAGAATCAAAGCTTTAGGAGGTGAGAACTGCCTTGAAATCACCTGGTCTAGGCAGCGACCTGATCATGTTTGCCGCCCCACACACCTTCACCAGAGCGTTGTTCTCACCCAGCCACACCAAGTAGGATGATTGTGTCCTGAGGCCACCGCTGCTCTTCTGATCCCTCGTTTGGGAGATCAACTCTAACTGGCAGAGATGGTTGGATTCTTTTTTGTTTTACCATCACCACAGCTTTGGCTAGACTCCAACTCTTCACTGTCATCCTCATCTTGGTCAGAAAGCAGCTCCAGAAACAAGCGTTTCACGCCAAATAGGACTTCAAACCAAAAGGAAGTCAGAATTACAGGTGCAGAATGTGTCGTTTAAAAAAAAAAAAAAAACCCTGAAGAAAGGGTATGAAAAGAGATTTCAAGGACTTGTGTCAGGCCTGAGAGGGTTCCCAGCTGAGAAAGATCTGAGGATGGACTCTGAGACTAAGCCTTCGCCTGATTTACATGCGAGAAGAAGCCTCGTTAGCGCTTCCAGAAGCTCAGGTGGGTGAGTTGGCATGACCTCCCTCCAGTTGCATGAGCCTCCACCGCTCACCCGCTCACTCCCTCTCCACTGGCAGCTCCGGAGCCGGCACAGCCAGCAGCCGTCGCGCACCGCCTCGCTCCGAGCCGCAAACGCACCTCTTTAACGCTGCCGGGTTTCTGTCCCCAGCCTTCCTGAGGCCGCCACGCCCTCTGACCCGGGGAGAGCCGAGACGGCAAAAAGCGAAGAACGTGATGCAAAAGTAGAAGACGTATACTCTCAGTACTTCTCTTTCTGAGTGGCAAAAAAACACTTCTGGCCAAGGGACGGAGAGCTAAAGTTCAGTCCAACTTCAGTCCAAAGTCGCTTCCAAAAACAGTTTGAGTTTGTGTGTTTGTGTGTTTGTGACTCAAGCGTGGGGCTTCCATCAGCACGGACGTGCTTTGTGTGCTCGTGCTGGCAGAATTCAATACGTCTCTGTCAACGCTCTTTAATGCGACGTTTACGTGTGGCTAAAGGGGCATTTTGAGTCTTTCCTAAACTCCAACACCCAAAAATAAGACTTGTCTCGGCATTTGTTGCTCTTACCCATGGAAATTGATTCAAATATTGACCGTATCTGCTTTAATTTAAATGATATCTAACATAGCTAATAGCCAAATAGCACGGGTTCCTGAGCCAAGCGCACCACCTTTTTGTTTCTTTGCTCTTTTTAGAAACTCGTCAGTATTTGAGGGGAAAAGCTGCTTCTGGAGTCTCTTTTTCTCTCTCTCTACGATAAAAAAAGAGTGAATCACAGAAACGACACCAGCAAAACCGCGAGTAGCTTTAGCTCTCTGTCCCTGTGCAGACTGTACATACCATATGTGGTGGATTTTGGTTTTTGAAACTTCGAAGGGGTCTTTGATCAGGAAGAGGAACGTTGGGAGACACTGAATCAAGCGCCCCTCCTGTTTTTCTGATTGCTGTATTTATACCATAACAAGCCGCTGTTTTTCTACGGTCTGTGTGTGACGCCAGCGGGCCAGAGACACGCGGGGGGCTTGTTAGCTCAGCAGTCCCTTTTCAATGCCAAGGAAGGTTTTGGCCACAGCGCTGGGTGTCAGTCCGAGCCGGGGGCCCGGGGGGGGTTGAGCAGACCGTCCACCCGCGTGTCTGTGGTTGTGGCTCAGGCCATAGAGCATGTGGAAACAGACACGCTATCGTGACGCTGCTGTCGCTCACCGCAGCCTCTCGTCATCTGCCCTCTCTCGGTGTCGTGTCTGTTTTTTTCTATTTAACTTGACTTGAAAGTTTACATGATTCTTGTGATTCCGAAGGTCCGCGAAGTCCGGTTTGTACAGTTTCCGTGCTGCATGGTCATCATCGGCTTCTTCAGCGGGACAGCCAGGCGTTTTCCTCCGTCCTATCACAGCTTCAGTGACCTTGACCCAGGTGTGATGGTCCTCGCTGCTTCGCAGCAAGAAAACAAACACTTTGGGAGTTTACAAAAATGCTGTTACCTCACCAGAAGTTACAGTTTTGGAAATGATTTCAGTTTTAAACGTGGCCGAGGCAGATGTGTTGATTTCATGCACAATATAGTTCAACTTAAAAGCACAAAGATAAGAAAAATGCGACTAATTAGTTGCTATACTGTTCTTAATGGGACAAAAGGAAAATTCTGTTGGCGTTTCTCTCTTCTGGCTGCGGAGGCGACGACAATCCAACTTTTTAAACAGCCCAAAACATCTCGCCAACAAACTGGTGATAATCCAGTGGATGAACGCTCCTGGTGGACTCTGGCCCCCTCCCCTCTGGCCTCTTGTGGCATTGAAGCTCTGGTAGGACTCCGGTCATTCCCACTGGTTGGGTCCAGTGGTTAAACTGGTGCAAATGTAAATACTGACCTGCTGTAATGATCAGCAGAGAAAACGGACCAGGTGGTGGCGCCCCCCCCCCTCGTGACACACACACTGTGACTGTTCATCATCACACGCCTGACGCTTGATCTGCATCAGGCGGATGTGCAGAAACGCAAAAAACCTGGGACACCATCGGAACTGTCCATCATTCCTGAACGTGATGATTTGTGAAACAATTACAGTCCCTGTTTAGGTGGAGGACAACGTCATAAAAAAGACCATTTTCTCATTTTAAGTGTTTGGACACTAATTTTATCTTGATTTTGGCTCCTCGACCTTTTTGAATTCTAAATTACAATATCATTTTAATTATTTCAGTGCATTTTCTTTGCGCTCCTGTGTTTTTCAAATCATCATATTAGAAACAGGACCCTAAAGGTCTATTTTGGGTTGGGTGTTTAATATTTTTTCCTGCACACCCAGGTGCAAAAGAGATGGGGGGAAGCACATTGCGGGGCTGCGTTTGCGGGCCGGTCGCATCATTGTGAATAAAATGTCTGCCTTTTGTGTTGAAACGGACTGAGAGGGCAATATAAGCAGACGTGGTGGCTGAAGCAGTATCACTGTTTCGACCAGGTTCTTCTTTTACTTTATGAGCACTTTAAGGATTTCCTGACAGCTGAAAAGTTGGTCAAGGTTTATTATGAATGAGTCAAAACACTGTGCAGCCCCTTGAGTTACTTTATGTATCTGTTAGGACCTTACCAATTTTTTTCCGCGTGTTCTGTCTGCACACTGTTGTTTATTATGTTATTCAACAGTGGAGGAGGTTGAAGGGAACAGGCTGAGGGGAGCCTGTTCCCTAAACTCTGAACGGAACCCAAGCTGCAAATCTGCATCGACAGAATCCGTAAGGTTTCGGTGCAGTCGGCAGATCCGCTAAACTAAAATGCAGCGCTTTGAGTTTGGAACTTGTCAACCATGTTACTTTCCTCTTGTTGCTCTTCTTTTAACCAACAATATCCCCAAAACTCCCATTTAATTTGGGTTTGCGCTGACTGCCCTCATGTGTCGAAGGGGAGTTGTCTCCCCCTGGTGGCCAAAGCTGAACTGCAGCGCCGCCACAGAACGACTGTCCTTCAAACCACATGTCAACATGAAATATCTGTCTTTACTGATCAGGGATCAGCTGATTTCACTTTAAACTCTGTTTAAAATAAAAAGAATCTAAACAAAACCACTGGCCTGGTCAAACGAACCAGTCAACCTGTTTACGAACTGAGTTGAAAGTGATGCGATATCATTAAATTATGTCCTGTCCTGCCAATTTTAATGGAAACTACAGTAATTATGTCAATGATATTTATATTTCTATCATTTCTGTTGTATGTTATGGAACAGTAAAATATTGATTGTGACAAACCAGCGGTGTGGAGCGTTGTTTGTCCCTTTTTACACCAACAAAAGGTTTCCCAGAGGAAATTTTTAAAAATCCAACTCACATTTAAAAGAGGAAAAAAACCAACAAGTTTGCAATCACTCTATATATTTGATTCTTTATCATTTCACTTTACAGCACAAAATCATTTCTTTATAAATGTAAACTCACACCATGCAAAGAGATTATTTCACAACCAACACAACAGCTCAATATTTATAAAGATAAAGATAACTGATGGACACAATCTAATGTCCAGAGACAGGTCAGAGGTCACAGAACCTCTGACAGGTCACTGTTTTATCGGTCTGACAAGCTAAAAGCGTCATGAAACACCAAGACGTGGCCGCCCTCGTCTTGTCTTCAATGAGAAATGCTGGAGTTTCCCTGTGTGTGTTAGAGGGAACCTATGTTTAGGAAGCTTCCTGTAATTGCCAGTATAATATATTATATTTTTATAGTAATAGTGTTTTGCTAAACTGGCCGGTAGATGGCGACAAAGTCACTGTTTTCCAAGACCTGACGGTTCACTTTCCTGCTGTGAGTTTGGTTTTAAAAAAAAAGTACTAAAATAATTAAATCCATATTTTGTTGTTTAGTCAGACACTTTCTATCAGTAAACTGATATAATGTTCAACATTTCTGGTTTTTGGAGACATGTTGAATAAACTCGGGGATGAAAGTCCTGTTTTGAGAACTTATGAGAAATATGTACCCATTTAAGCAGTTTTTTTAAGCTTTAAGTTTTTTTTTTTCTCTCACGAGCGTAACAGTTCATTATTTTAAACTGCATGACTTTAGTATTGATGCTGAATGCAATCTGCTAAAAAAAAAACAACAATTAAATTAAAGGTGACATAAAAGTACAAGAAACACTGTGTTTTTTTACACTTTGTCGTTTCTGGCAGTGTCAGATGAAAAAGGAAGTAAAAACCTTAATGGAAAAATAATCTTCAGCAGGCGGAAGGGAAAAGGAAAGGGAGGGAGTGGAGGAGGATTTATCTGAGCTCCATGTTCCTGGTGTCAGACGGGATCCGGCTGAGGTGTGGAGAGCGAGTCGGCATCCCAGCCGGATCCTCGTGCAGCCGGTCGCTGATCTGCTGCTTCTCCTCAGCTGCTCAGCAGGACGATGATGTAGATGAGGAGCAGGCAGATCAGGATGAGGGTGAAGTTGACGAACAGCTCCTGCAGGTTCCTCTTGGCCTGCGGGTTCACCTCGATCTGAGACGCCCGGCGGATGGCCGACTTGGTCATGTGCTGGACGCGCTCCATGGAGACGGCCTAGATCTCGGCTGGCTGGTGGATCACGGCCTTGTGTGAGGATGAAGAAGTGAACGAGTTGAGCTCAGATCAGCCTGGTTCTCTCCCTGAAGCTACGGAAGAAGCGCTGAGTCTAAAACACAGAGGGAGAGGTGACTTTTAGATTCATGGTTTCCATGGAACTTGATAGAAGCGTAGGCTAACAGAGCGCCCCCGTGTGGGTAATGTTGTTTGACCTTTCCGAAGACAGAAGCGAGTGATTAGAAAGCTGCTCAGCTTCAGCCCGATGAAATGTTAATCCAGGGGGGAGTTTGGCAGCAGCGGAACGACAAGGACAAGGTGAACTGGACATGTTTTATCTGAAACTTCAACGACTGGAATTCTGATGATGGATATTTAGACCTCCGAGCGTCTCTTTAGCTCCCAGTCCCGTATGCACACGTCAGGTTTTTTGGTAAACAAGCTCTTGACCACTCTTGTTCAGGGAGGCTAAATCGTGGTTAATAAGCGTTCTAACTAAATTAGCTTGGAGCGATCCTCGACGCCTGCTCCGGCTTTCCTCCCTGTCAGCTATCACCCTTCAACATGCACTCTGTGGCTTCGCTTCTCCGTCGGACAGCCTGCTCATCACCTCCTGTTTGGGAGCTGACGGGGCCCTAAAGCCCCTATCAAGCCCCCAGATTGTGTGTTGGCCGGCCTTGGCCGGGGTCACGAGTTAGCTTGTCAGGTACATGCTAACTGCACGTCAAGATCAGCTGCTCAAAAGTGGAGCCATTTTTATAGTTGTTGTCATCATAGTGAACTGGATGTTTATGCGTTCTAAAAAAGGGGGGAAAAAAGAACAAAGGGGGCACCCGAGTGCAGCTGCGCGGCCCCGTTAGCTCCATATTTTCAACGGCACCAAGGTGACCGATGTCGCTCTGCCAAGTTCTTTTGCTATTTTAATAAGACAGAGTCCTGCTGCAGCGGCCCCTGCTGGCCACACCGACCATTCCAGCCTATCCTGGTATTTTGGTCTGATACACACATTTTAACACATCTATTTTTAAACTTTTCACTTTTGCTTTGGCCCCCTCAAACGTTCGCTTGGGTCACTCATTATCATCACTTAACATTTCAGCACCTTCTCTCTTTCTCTCTTTCCACACACTCACCTTCTCACTGGGGACCATCTGAAGTGTCTGAGATTCTGGAAGGTTGTTCCTCTAATCCCTGGAAATTTCCACAGCTCGTGTTCATGTCGTCGGAATCACACTCAGCTCAGACGTCGTCTGAGTTCAAATTTGTCTTTTTTCTAATGTAGCGGTCGTTCAATCAAACACAGCTCGTGTTAGCATAACATCTGTGTCGCGCGTCCAAGGATGTGTTAATAGTTTCATTTGGAATTTTACCTGCTAACTTTTCGGAATAAACGAAAGTGTTTCACCTCTTTGGCTCCATCGGTCTGGCATTTCCTCTGCTAACGTTAGCATTAGCGTCACATGAGCTGCTCCGGGGGCCACCGGTTTGGTGCTCGTTTAGATGTTTTGGATCTGTTTGGATTTGTAAGGAGCCAGGTTGAAACAGAAACTCTGGCTCCCGTCGTCCCGTTTGGAGCTTCACCGTAGCAACGTTGCGGGATTTACAACAGCAAATAGCTCTATTCCCGGGCACGCCAGAGGCTCCCGGGAATCATTCAACGGCATCATTTGGGCCTCATGAGGAGAGAGGCACTTCTTTCTGGGATTTGACCTTTGACATGTCACGGTCAAAGCCGGGTCACATTGCCTGTGCGGCGCCAGGTCGATCCGACAAGAGTCCCACTTCTCCCCGACCTCAGTTACGCCTCCTTCTTTTACCGCCCCTTTGTCTCGCCTCATTGCCATGACGACCCGATGCGGCCGGGAGCTGTCAAACAGACACGCCGGCTTTTGTCGTGGAACCCTGAGGTATCACGTGACCTCAGGTGATGCGAAACTGGATTTAGAACCTCGACTGTGATGAAAAAAAGCGATTTTTCACATTTGGGCAGCAGTTTAAAGAAATATCAACCCATGAAACAGAAGCAAAGGTCAGCGTTGAATCACACCGATGCTCCAAAAACCAGAATCACATGTCTTCCATGGGAACAGTGGAAGCTGTGTTTATCCCTCTGGGAGGGTTGCTTCCATTACCTCCTGCCCCAGAACAAGAACTTTTATTTTAAAATCAGAGAATGAAGCAACAGATTTAAATGGTTCCGTGGATGAAAAAGATATCCGGCTTAAACTCGCGAGCTGTCGGTAGATCACGTCGGTACTCACCTCTCAGACGGGTGCAGAGCTGGACGGAGTTTTGAGAGAGTAATGTTAGATATGCAGCCCTCTGCATGTGTGGCGAAGGAGAGAAAAAGCCCCCCCCCCCCCCCCCCCCCCCCCCGCGGAGGAGAGGGAGAGAGACAGACAGGCAGAGGGAGGGAGGGAAGTCTGGTGAATGATGGATGCTGGCTCATCTCCTCTAACTCATTCAGGAACTTTGAGCTTCACCTGGCTCAAAAAGACTCTGTCTGCTCAAACTCGATGAAGTGAACCACGTTTCAAGTCCCAAATGTTAGTTCCTCGAGCTCCGAGTTGTCCAGAACCGACCCCGGAGCTGCTAAAGGGACACGGGTCGGCCAACAAAAGGTACCAGACGCATCACTCGGTTCCATGGACGGAGACTGGACCGGGCTGGAGCGCTTCAGGGTGACATGAGCCGCGGTGTGATCGGGGGGTGACATGGCAGGAGGAGGGATCTGAGGAGCTCGACCTTAAATCCAGCAACCCCACTTCTGTTGGGAGGAATCCCACCAACAAGCCAGCGAGGACTTGTTTTTAGTCAGACGCTACGGCTCTGAGAATCTGTCACGCCAGGCAGGTGCAGACACACACACACACACACACACACACACACACACACATCCTTTTACTTGCCGTTGAAGGCCTGAGCCCAACCAAACCTAAAACCCAACTCTAACCCCAACCTGAACACCAGGTCAACAGGTTTTTGCAGTCGTGAGGACTAAAGTCCCCACTGCCCAAAAATCTGCTCACTTTGCTAGCGGAATGAGTACTTTTGTACTCTGTTATTCACAAGTACATAAACACACAAAAAAATAATGATTTTACAGCTTTAAGATGCAGAACTGTGACTTTAAAAGGTCAGGCCGTCGAATTAATGGTAAATAACAGGGACGTAAACGTGCACTATCTCCCCCAAGCCAGCAGGGGGAGCCATCAGAAGTTTATTTTATTCTATTGCTTTATTACATTTTTAGTTTTTACATCTTCATGTGCTGCTCGTGAGTTCTCATCAGACCTGCACTACAAAAACCACTGGGCTAGCTTATGTTTCGATGGTGGGGCTCGATGCGGGTCGGACTCTTGTCTGGGACTCGCTTTCTTTTTCTCCCCTCTTTCATTTCAAACTGGAAAACTATCAAGTCATTTCAGAATTTTTGTTGTGTCATAGCTCCTCAAAAAAACGCTGCAGGGAGCATTAAGTGCTTTATCCAACAGAGTGGGGACCAAGGACGTGTCCCGGCGAGGCACCCGGGAGGACGCCCTTATCGGGTTGCACCCTGAGGAGACCGAAAGGAGGTTCAGACACCCTCAACCACCTTATTTTCTCACGGGAAAGGCACTCCAGAGGGGGATTTTATCGAATTTCACTGCGGACCAGAGACGCGTTTCAGGGATGGAAAAGCTCCCTAGATGGTCATCAGCCGCTGCTCCTCGTCTTGAACGTTCTCCCTCCGACGCTGCCCGTCTCTTCAGAGCTGGCAGGACTACAGTCCATTGCGGTGGCTCTGTTGTCTCCCCGTCGCGGGCCTGGCACAGACTCGGCATCCGGGGCCCCCCCGAGCAGCTGGCGCCGCCTCTAAATATCCAGATTGGCGGCGAGCTCACGCGCGAGGAGGCGAGCCGCCCTTTGAGATCCCGAACCAGCAATGACAAAACAATTTACGCTTGTTATCTATGTTTGGCCCGGTGGGATTCGAAGCCCTTTTATCTGTGCGCGCGCCTTTATCACCGGCCCCCCTCCTGCCTATGAAAGCGTTGATTCGTGTGTTTATTAGCGCCGGGCGATTTTGTGATCTGCTGGGAGAAAACATGTGTAAGAAAAGTCCTGGGCGGCTTCCTCCTATAAATTGAACGAGGGATGTTGAAAGCCTGTGGGATCAGCGGGGGCCGCCCGCCCCCCCGACCCCCCAGCTCCTCACCGTGGCCCAGAAAGTTTCCCACCCCCCTTATAAGGACAGCGTGATGTAAACAGGCCATCAGTCAGGAGCTGGACCTCGGCTGCACACTGCTCTCTTCTGGATGCGTATTTTTGATCTCTCTTTCCTCGGACAAGTGAGGGTTTCCAGGACACGACCCCCCCCAAAAAACCCACCCCCCACCCCCATTACACTTGCCTGTTGCTACAGCAACTGTAGCAAACATGTTTGTAAGTTCATCCCCAAAGGTTGGGCACTTTTTTTCAGACGATTCCTTTCAAACGAATGAACGACTTTGGAAAACGGAGAGATGCAAAGAGGAGAAATGTCCCGTTTTCCGTGGGATGGTGGTGTGTGAGTGAGACGGGATGGTTTGGATGTCAGCCTCACCCAACCCTCTGATTGGAGATCGTAAAAGGTTAATGATACATTTGATAACAATCAGTCTCTCTAGCAGGAACAGGAACTGCTGTATCCTGTCTGTGTCACATGTGCGAGTGTGTGTCAGCATGTGTGTGTGCATGCACATGTGTGTGTGTGTGAAGCCGTGTATTGCTGTGTTCTTGTACATGTTACATTGCGAGTCCCAAAGCGCACATTTCCTTAGTAAAGTTAGGACACTTTGGCTGGTTCTGGTGTGTGTGTGTGTGTGTGTGTATGTGTGTGCGTACGTGTGTGTGTGTGTGTGTGTGTGTGTGTGTGTGAACTCTACGATCATTATAAATGTTGTTAGCAATAGAGTTGCCATGACAACTCCCACAGTTGGCCTACACCACCTCGTCCATCCATTTTCTCACTGCTTGTTTATTTTTTTCCTTCCTGTTCTGTTTTTCTTCATCCTCCTATTTCTTCATTTCTTTAAATAAAAAGGCATGGAGCGCTGAATAGTTCTGTGATTTCTTGTCTGCTCTGGTTTCGCAGCCTTACATGGTAAAAGGCCGCCCGCGCGGCCCGAAAAGACGAGGAGAAAGAGAAACCAGTTGGTCAGGTGACTAAAAAGCAGCCAACACAGCGACTGGAGGCTCTCGTGCTCTCCAGATGATGGAGGGAGACCCCCAACGCAGGACAGAAGTGCTGTGAAAGAGGACACAGAGGACTCTTCCATCAATGGGACTCCTTTGACTCCCAGAGTGGGAAAATCCTCAGATCCCACCCTGGAATTTACGCCTGTTCTTTCCTGGTAGATAATAAAGCTGTAGATGGATGGATGGATGGATGGATGGAGAGATAGAGGAGGTCTGGTGTACCCGATCAGCTGTGTTTACTCTGGAAGCTTGCTGCTGCTGTTGGCAGCTTCAACACTCACGTTCTCTCCTCCCCTGACTCCCTCCTTTCTCCACATATAGCCAGCTATGTGGAGAAGCCTTTCAGACAGCTTTTCCCCCGCGAGGCTCCGCGCCGAGGGCCCCGCTTGACTGATACGGCCCCCGGAGGCCGCGCCAAAACCCGACATTTTAATAAAACGGACCATGACATCGATTAAAAAGAAGCAGTTGGCAAACGAAAACAGTGAAAAATGAAAAATCCTGTATTTCTTTAGATGTATTTGGGAATTGATGGGTGGATGATGAACGGATGGTGAGATAATCTCCTCCAGATTACTCTTTTCAAGAAGAAATAGCTTCTGAGCAGGTTCTGAAGCAGCCTCCAGCCTGCGGTGTCCCCCAAGGCTCTGCTCTCAGATTTGATTAAATGTAAACGAAGGTTCTCTAAAAATCAGCTGACGGCTGTAATTCTGTTTTTAACACCCGATGGAAAGCTTTTTGTTTTCTTCTATGTTCCACATACAAAGAACTCCTCAAAATTGTTCTGGTTTTCTCCAGTAATTGGCTACAATATTTATAAAAATCATTATTAAATGAGGGATTTTTTATATAGAAATACATCACACATCAACCCCCCTATAGAAATTCCCCTGATGCTACTTCCTTCATAACACAAATCTAATTTGTTCCACCTGTCGTGTCATCTGAAATCACCCCAAAGCCTCATCTGTCCCACACCCGGCCTCCGAAAATATGAAACAACGCAAATCCGTCGCACAATGGTCGGAATCCACCAGCTGAGCTGATGTTGCAGCTAAAGTTACTCAAATGGCTTTAGCCGCGGCGGCTAATCCGGAGCCTCTCCTGGCATCTGGGCTCTTTGATAAAACCACATTAAAACAATCGCAGCCGGGGCCTCGTCGCTTCATCCCGCTCAAACCCGACGCCGTTCCTGAGAGAGGAACAATGGCTCCGTGTGGGAATGCCTTCAGCATCAGGACGCTCTAAAAATAACACCGGGCTCTTTTTGTTTTTCTGGTCGCGCTCGTCAGGCCTCCAAAAATAGAAATCAGCAGGAATCTGTGCAGCGTCTGGTAACGCCGCCCTGTTGGAAATCCTCGCCGGTGTCCATCAGGGTGCAGGAACCATGCGAAACCCAAAGGTTTAAAGACCCGGTTACCACCTCAGGTGGAGGATTTGGAGCTCAGAGAAGCCTGTTTTTGCTGTTAGAAGAACTGTTGCTTAGTCTCTGAACTCAAAAACCTGCTTGAACTCTTTGACTTTTACTTCTAGTTATTGCCTTTTTTTATTTATTTCCTGTTTATCTGCTCTTGAGTCCTTCAGCCATAAACTTCCTTTTTTGTAACGTGTTAACGCATCAGATCGGAATGACCCCAGGTCACCAGGTTTTTACGGTGATGGACGCTGGCCAGGTGGTCTCTCCTCTTCCTCTTCCTGTGTGGGAGGAAGAGGAACAGTTTATTTTCTTACAGAAAATAAACTGTTCCTCTTTTCTTACAGAAAATAAACTCTTGGGGGATGTCAAGAAAGACCACTGGCAGAGGAAATACAAACCTGCTTTTACAAAAGGTGTGAAAAACCAACTTCCGGAAACGATCTCTGTGACTTTTTCAAAAACGTCATCTGGTTAAACCCTCCTTCTTCAGTGGGTAAAATGACCACAAGGTCACCTTTTTATATATTTTCTTTGAATTAGCAAAATCAAGTTCAATAAAAGTGTTGTAAGTCACTCATTTCCATTCCTTTTCCACCCTCCAGGAAGAGCAGTCGGTCAGCAGCGACAACCCAAAGCAGCGGGCTAGCTCTGGAGCTAATCCAGAGGATTAGAGCCGAGCACCGGAAAGGCTAATAAACATACTTATCGCCCGTCTTCATTACACCAGCGCGGGCATTCTTTCCGCTGATTAAACGCCATGTTGTCAACTATAAAAAAACAAGGTGTGTTTGCGCTACAGTCGACCCCTCCCGCCAAAGGAAGAGCGCAACGCTGGCGCTTTCAGGCTGAGCTTCCTCACGTCGGGCCTCAGCCGAGGCTGAAAAACCGCAGCGCGACATCCGTCTGTGCTCAGGCTGCTAAAGCTGCAGGTGGGGGTTTGGAGTTGGCCCCTGGGGGGGTGAAGCTGTTGATTCTGCAGATGCTTTTGACGTTTGCTGCACTGAACAGGAGGGTTCCAGCAAATTGATAAAAGTGAATCTTTCCTTTCGCGACGTCATTTGGGAGGATTTAGGACCGTTAAAGTTCCTTAGCTTAACACCGTCTAAACTGTGTCCATGTTCTCCATTCTCAGATCCTCATAGAACATTTGCTTTTTTATTGCCTTCCTCGGCTACAATTTCGAAGAAATCTTCAGGAACTGCTGATACCGTTGGGAGCAGTTTCGTTGCTTCTGTTTTGTTCTTCTCAACATCACAGGTTCCTGAGACAAGTGTGGTCCTGAGTGACCCGTTGGATAGTTATTTAGGGCGTTCCGATATGATGTGGTAGCTATCACAGACCCCCGCGGTTGGTTTTCGCAGCGGCGTCTGCGGCTTTGACGCAGTTGGATGAGGGCAGTGGAAAAATATCTGCTCTATTTTTAAAAGGCCCATTTAACAGAAGAAGGTCACCAGAGTCTAGGAGGAGCTCAAACCCCGAATCACATCCGAATACGCCCCCACGCATCTTTTTTTTTTCTGTTCTGACATTTGACAGCCTGCTTGAACAAATCTTTCTGCCGTTTCCCTAACATGACCAAAAAACCCATCAAATCTCTCCACATAGATAAGGTCTGGTGTCGCCACCTTGTGGACGGAGGGCGGAACTGGTTTTTCTTCTAACCAATCAAACACACTAACTCAGCTGTCTGAAAACTCAGATCAGCTGATGACATGAGTCCAGTCTGGTGTGTGAAAACCCTGCTCCTCTACCAGCCCTGCTGTTAAATCTGTACATGGTCAGAGGAGAGAAACCTTCTATTAATTTAATACAATTTAATTCAATTTTATTTACGGTGCCAATTCATAATAATGTTATCTCAAGACACTGTACACGTTTATAAAGAGAACCAGCTCCCCGGCGAAGCTCCACGCTGAGTAAGTCATTGGTGATGGCGACAGTGGCCAGGAAAAACTTTCAACAGGCGGAAACCTCCGACAGAACCAGACTCAGTGAAGACGGCAACGCTGCAACCGCCTGGGAGATGGTAAGACAGGGGAGAGGTGGGGATGGAAAGAAAGCAAAAGGAGGAAGGAGAAACAGGGTGTTGGTGAGATGTAGAGAGAAGAAGAAGGGGGAGAGAGAGAGACAGATGGGGAGAGAAACAGGGGAGAGGGGTTGATATAGAGAAAAGGGAGAGAGGTAGAGGACAGAGAGAACATAGAGCAAAAGGTGCAGGATCCAGGCAGGGCCGCAGGCTGGGTTCTGGATCCAGCAGCAGAACCAGGCCTCCTGGTACCACCTCAGGAAGGAGGGAGGTACGAAACGAACCGCTTCTGTTGTCCACCGACAGAGCAACAAGCTAGCACAAACCATCGCGTGCGGGCAAGGAAGTCGGGTGCGAAGAGAAAATAAAACATCCGGGAAATTGTCAAAATAAAAGGTCCTGTGTTTAGTCTTTTCACGGGTCATCGCGCAATTATTTCATACAAGGGCAAAAACAAGACTCAGATTAATGCTTACAGAGTTTTAATGTGTTTATTACGGAAGCCTATTGCATTCACTTGAAAAAAAATAAAAATCCGTGGTTTTTCGGGGTAATTATTTCTGTTTTTCTGAGTAATTGTTTTGTTTGTTTTTCCTCGCTTCCTCGAGGTGGCGTATTTCCTCGCTTATAAGTCGACTCGCCTAGAAGACGGGCCCCCAACTTCACCTGGGCGATCGTCGGTATTTTCTTTAGACCCGTTTATAAGACGGGAGGGAGGAAAGCAGGTAACGAGAGAACGGTGAAAAAAACAGAAATGAATAGAAACTTAATTTTGGGTTTCGTATAGTTCTTCTACATCTCTGGGCAGCTTCTGAGCCGTGTGCGAGCGCTGCCGGAGGCAGAGATTTATGATGTGCTCCGTCCGCTCGACCCGACCATCCATCGATGGTCGGGTGACCACGTACCCATGGCCCCGAAGATCCAAAATCCAGTCTTTAAGTTTCCTCTCCATGTCTTCGTAAGGTGCCAGCACGGTTTCTTCAGAGTCTTGGAGGAAGCGTTTCGTAGTCTCGATCTTGGATCGCTTTCTCGGTCGCGCGTGACAGTTCATTTACGGGAATTACCGCGTACGCGCCTCTGTTGTTTACCTTTGCAGGAAACTGAGAAATCTGCACATTGTTCTGAGTAAACTCTTTTCTATGTCTGCAGACCTCGCCTATAAGACGGGGCCCCCAGTTTGAGCCCGAAATCTCGAGGAAAAATCCCCGTCTCATAAGCGAGCAAATACGGTAATCATTTATGTCTCGGTTTTGGTTGCCTTTTCCTTTGACCGCTGGGTCAGATGGTGATGCAACACCAGGTCTGGTGAACCAAAGTTCTAAACCAAAGAGTATAAAAATGAATATCACAACCCACTCCCAGGGTTGAGATTATTGTCTCAGCAACTTTCAAAGTCACTCTCAAAGGTGCTATACAAACCAAACTATACTGAACTGAATTCATCAAAGTAAATAAACTGAGTCTGTTTAGGCTTTCTGAGTCAGGTGGTTAGGGTTAAAGGTTCAAATCCTCACTGCAGCTTGTAGGATCTGATTTTTGAATCTGAAACAGCATAAAATGATCTGTGGATCTGAAAGTCTGAGGGTCAGTTTGAGAAATTTTGTTTCAGGGTAAAAAGCTAACTGATATTAGTTTGGTTTTTTTTACTGCAAAGGGAGGCGGAGCTGCTCTACATCATTTCTTTTACACACACACACACACACACACACACACAGACACACACACTTACACACACACACACACACACACACACACACGTTGTCACCGCTCAGGCAGGAAATAACCTTCTGAGCCAGGCTTGCCAGTGTGACAGTGATGATGGTGATGAAGATGGCTGTTGTCTCCATTGGGTTGCTGCTCCTCCTGTTGGGTTCCACATCTGAAGGTATGAACGTCAAAACCATCTGTCTCTCCTCTCTCACACACTGCTGTTAGATTTATTTCCAGGGTTTTTAATTTACAGTGCTGTTTATCTCCTCTCTCCCTCTCTTCCACATTCTGGTCTAAATATAGTTGTTTTTGTTGTTGGTAAAATTTGTGATAAATCAAAATCAAGACTGAGGAACATCGCAGCAATTGTGCTCGTGCTACATTACAGGATAAATTAGGTTTCTTAATGTTAAACTTTTAAACATTAGCGGAAACTGTTTTTTTTTTTCCTTTTCCATGGGCGATCACATGTTCACTATTTTTGGAAGATTTGCATCTAACTTTGTTGAAAATGTGTTTTCTCCAAAAACCTGCTGACACAAAAATTCTGAGAAATAAAAACAGGAAGCAGGGCAAATTAAAACTAAAAATTAAAAAGTGTGTTCTAAGCAAGAACTTCAGAGAAAAGAAAAAAGTTTCAGTTATATCATGCAAAAGAGAATCTAAAAATAAAAGGAGATAGTGATCAATTTTTTTTCCTTCTCGAGGAACCAACAAAGAACTTTTATTTACTAAAGCTAGTAGATATAAGTCAATTTGTGAATGTGAGGCCTTCATTTGAACTGATCTTTTTTTTTTTTCCAAAATAACAAAATGTCGTCTGCAAAATAAAAAAGCAGGCGCTGACACATTCTGTACGCGTCCAACCCAAGGCCAAAAGACAAAAATCCAGCTGCTGGATCGGACGGATGCTGTCAAAAAAATGACGATGATGATTTGACATGATCGGACTTGTTTGTCTTTCACTACAAGTTTTGTAACTGTTAAATAAAACCGAAATATCGAGGTATCTACTCTAGCACTACTTTTCCACCTTTTACATGATTTGTTTTTGTGTCTGACTTAAATAAGGTTTGCATTTAATTTATCTTTGAAATGTGGAAAATGTGGCTTTCTTTTTTTTTTCCAAATAACAAAAAATCTGCAAAATAAAAAAGCAGGTGCTGACACATTCTGTACGCGTCCAACCCAAGGCCAAAAGACAAAAATCCAGCTGCTGGATCGGACGGATGCTGTCAAAAAAATACATTTCTTCCTTTGTTTTACAATTAGTGGCACAATTCTGAGAAATAAATGAGTCGTGTTTAAATCAGATTAGAAGTATTATTACTGAGCCAGTGGACATGAACAGACTCAACACGTATTTGACATGATCGGACTTGTTTGTCTTTCACTACAAGTTTTGTAACTGTTAAATAAAACCGAAATATCGAGGTATCTACTCTAGCACTACTTTTCCACCTTTTACATGATTTGTTTTTGTGTCTGACTTAAATAAGGTTTGCATTTAATTTATCTTTGAAATGTGGAAAATGTGGCTTTCAGTTATTTTGGTGCAAAATGAGGTTAGCGGGCCCAGCCAATCAAAACACAGATTCACTCTCCGCTGCAGTTGGGGAATCATTTCTAGGCAGTGGTTTTGTTTCAGCGTCCTTAAAAAAAATACAAGAGAAAGGGAAAAAAAAAACCTACTTTTTTCTGTGACTTTAAATAGCTGCAGTGAAGAGCGCTGGCGGGTAACACATCTGCCGCTTCTGCTGCAATGAAACCAACCGTAGTTAGGGCTAAATTAGCTCACCTTAGCTTGGACTTTTTGTTAACATAAAAATAAATCAAGTAACAGTGACGACACCTATTTAAATTTAGGACCGTCTGTATAAACATCAACCTAATACACGATTTGACAGAAAAATATGACATTTGTCTGTACATCCCCAGTGGATGAATGCAGCTAACAGGATGCTTTGAAACTTCTTACTCAATGTATTTACCTCATGCAATTAGTCATTCTTTTCTGCTTTTTGTTTCTTTAAAATCAACCCGATTATTTTCATCCTTTTTTTTTTTTCTATTTTGTTGTATTAGGTCAATGACTGAATGCTGTTTGGGTGCAAGGTTTGGATGATAACTTCGGCTCTGTGTGTGTGTGTGTGTGTGTGTGTGTGTGTGTGTGTGTGTGTGTGTGTGTGTGTGTGAGTGAGTGAGACGACCGTTTCGTATCACATTCATATCAAGCTCGGTTTTGGGTCCTATGTGCAAAGGCCATAACAGAGAAGTCGCTTCGGCTCAAACTGGGCATGGGAACGCAGCGCTCAGCCTCTGGTTGGAGTCGACGCTGAGCTTGAAAGAACTGAACATGAACTCTCTCGCGCGTGAAACAAAAGTGACCTGTCTGTCGATTCCTCCCCTGTTTTTACAGGCTGCGACTTCTACGTGGCAACAAAGCAGGACTTTGCCGTGCCATTGAACTACATTGGTCTAGAAGCCTCAGATCAACTGGAATGGAAGCACAACAACACAATTATCTTCAGGCGAAAAGGATCTGACCCGTTGAACGAGAATGTTTATCCGAACGGCTCTCTGAAGTTGAGGAACGTGGATCTAAGCAAATCTGGGAAATACACTCCACTTGTTTACAGCAATGGACGATCAAAAGGGAACCTGAAAACCACGGAGTTATGCGTGATGGGTAGGTTACAAATTGGTCTTGACTCCAGGAATGATGTGGAAATGTGCCACCAACTAACCCATTAACTCAACGAACGTTATTGGATTGCTTGGAATAACTCACCGAGGCATCTTCGTATGGTCCATCTGTATGTATCTAAATGTGTGTGTGACTAACCAGCACTGCAAAAGACTAGCGAGATGATTTATTTTGACAAGGACTTTTCAAAATGGGCGGAACCAGGATTAAATGTATAATTTTACCTCCAAAATAGGCATCGCAGGTGAACGCTTGTGAACATTTGGCTGTGAACTGAAAGTATTGTTGGGAAAGAGTGAAACTGCATTTCAAATACCTGTCTCGTTGGCACAGAACCCGTCTTGCAGCCTCAGGTGACCAGTGAGTGTCGCGAAACGGACGTTATTCTAACCTGCAATCCTAAACAAGTAAGCCAAACGAGCAGGTCCATCTATCCATCCGTCCATCCATCTGTCTAATTTCTACATTGTCTTGTGTGTTTCTCCAGAGCTCCCCAGAAGTCAGTTATGAATGGTTTCAGAACAACAAAAAGATGTCAGAAAATGTTAGGTCTTTTAAAAAGCCTCTGAATTCCGTGGAAAAAAGTGTGTTCAAGTGTCACGTTTCCAACCGGGTCAGCTCTCTGACCAGCGCTCCCATCCAGCCGAGCTGCCAAAAGAAAATACAACCTGTTGAAGGTGTGCGTTTTGCGTTTTGTGTTCTGGTTTTTTATTGTTTTGTATTTCATATATGTTCAGTTTTGTATTCATTTTTTGCCAAAGTTCATCTAATTATCTTCTTCCTTTGCCATTTTAGAGACAGAAAATTTTTTCTTCGACCTAATTTCTGACAATATGTGGATCATAGTTGGAAGCGGAGGAGGTATGTGTGTCAACACACACATCTATTCCGCACGTGTACACCTGTGTGTGCGCACGTGTGTGTGTGTGATATAAATGACCTTTCTTTCGTCTGTCTTCATCAGGTCTTGTTCTGTTGCTGATTATTATCGTCATCATCTTTTGCATTAGGAACAGGCGGAGGAAACGCAGACAGGTGAAAGGTAGGATTTTTATTTTTAACGACCGATTCATTCATCGTCAATACTGCACCTGGGTATTTCCCAGTCCGATAAAAACAGAAGGACTGCAAAAACATAGCGCTAACTGATTTTTCATAGATCAAAAGCAAAAAACAGCATAGTTCTTTGCTCGTAAAGTTAAAAGTTTGGTAAAAGAGAACGTGTGAACTCCCGTCATCCCATAACTGTTTCAGAGGAGGAGGAGCTTCGTCTGGACTGGTCCAACTCGAACCCGCAGCATCCGCACCAAAGCAAGCATCAGCCGCCCGATCATCACGATCAGGATTCTCAGCATCATCATCATCATCATCATCACCATCAGCGCCAGCAGCAGCAGCAGCCGGCCGGCCACACTGGGCCGCGCCAGCATCGGTCCAAGCAGCCGTGCGCTCACAAGCAGAACCAGGGCCCCCAGGGCCCCCAGGGCCCCCAGGGCCCCCAGGGCCCCCAGGGCCCCCAGGTCCCGAGCCATCACTCTCAGCCCGGCGGCCGAAGAGCCACCCCGGTAGGTCTGGATCACCGGCCGTGCTGGCCTTGGTCTGAACGTGTCAAAACAGAGCCAAAGACGCTGCAAACGCCCAAGGGTGGGCCTGGTTGAGTTCATGGTTTTCTTTTGGTTTTAAATCCACAAGGGCCTGCAGGGCCCCCAGTCTCACCAAGGCCCTAAATGGCCCATAAACTCAACCTGTCTTGACCCTAAACCTTAACTTTATGCTTGACCTTTAGTTTTAACCAACATATTCTAAACATCTGGGTTTGGTGATCACGTGACAATCATGTGACTGGGACAGGAACGACTTCTGTACATGTATTTTTTTAAGCAGTAAAAACTAGCTTGATGACCGACACATAAATGTATATAAAAAAGTGAAAGCAGAGTTCAAACGAGTGTGATGGTCCACTCCTTTCAGGCCCCGAAACCGCCTGTTGAGGACGATGCAGAGGAGCATCCTCCTCTTCCTCAGCCCAGGAGGAAAGTTCAGAAAACGGCTCCAAAGGCACCACGAGGTGGGTTCGGGGACAGGAAGAGAGGCAGACGCGTGCATTTCCTCTTTCTGCTGGACTCAACGCCGCTTTCTTTGTCTTGCAGACTGACTTCTAGACCCAACCGGAGAAGACGCCAAGAAGATATAACCAATTTCGGACGCTTTTGAGTGTCAGAGTCATGCATTGTATAAACTTATAGCCTTTTTACATTGTTTAGAGCAAGTTTTGCATAAAAACTGCAGCTGCTGTTTTCCTATAAAACAAGTGTGTGTGTGTCCAGCGGTCACGCTGTCTTGTGGTTTTTCTGCGTAAAAGGTTCCATGAACATGCTGAGGTGGTTTTATTGGACAGAGCACCAGTGTTTGCTCAGATCATGGTTGCAAAACATGTAAGATGTCTGTGGGTTCTCATTCCTCCGGACTAAAGCCATCCAGTTCATCTCTGTCTGCAACTGGGCTCGTTTGAGTGTCCTTGAAGATTCGCCTCCTCTCCAGGAGGCTTCCTCAGTTCTGAGCTTGAAAACATAGCCCTCGTGGACCGTTAGCGTGCTATTGACCCGTCGGCAGGGTCAGCTGTGCAGGCGGGATCTGCACGTTCTCCCCTGTGCACGTTTGTTTTCAAAGTGCTCCAGTTTCCTCCCACCGGATTAAAAAAACAACCACTTTGATAGCGAAACGTAAACATCCTCTAGGTGTGTGTGTGCGTGTGTGTTTCCTGTGACGGCTTGGCCATTACCAGACATCTGGACAGACGTCCTTCAAGGACCTGCAGCAGCAGTGAGCAGAAAATGAGTGCATATTTTCCACTGAACACGAGCAAAGG
>CAAE01014978.1:1128328-1180685 GCA_000180735.1 Tetraodon nigroviridis
GTCAGGGGTCATTTGGGTGCTTCTGACCTCGGGGCCCATTGAGGGCTTGTTTGTTGGGCCACCCTTGAGTGAGCAACACTGAAATCACCATATGTTGGAAAGCATAAAGCTGGGTGACGCACCAGCCCGGGTGTGTGTGTGTGTGTGTGAGAGGGTCTTGGCTTAAATTAGTGCTCTAGCAGATGATCAGATGTCGCTACCGCTGCTGCGGCGGCGGCGGCGGCGGCGGCGTACGGTTGTGACTGTATGCAAACTGCCTAGAAACGCAGAATCAGCTGTAAGGTTAAGTTAAGGGGCCACAGTTCATGACATTTTCTCCAACCCCCCAGAGGATGAAATTTGCTTTAATGTCGCAGTAGATGGGTTAAATAGTCGGTTATCTTTTAGAGTTCTCTAATGCATTAAGACTTCAGACTGTGATGTTTGCAGTGGGTTTTTTTTTGTTTGTTTTTTTACCATTTTAGTTTGGTGGTTGTCAGTCAGTGGTTTAAATTTATACTTCACAGTATTTCTCACGGTGGCTGACACCCCCTGCCAGTTCTGACAGGACCTTTGGAAACTTGTTGCTTCCGCTGTTGAGGTTAAGGGTTTACTCGTCAAAGGAAGAATTGATGTTAGTCTTAAACCTAATGAACAGCTAGATTTTAGAATTTCATTCTGGCCCAATCAGTAAGAGGAGACAGGATTCACAGGATTCTGGTCCTTTCTGCAGTAATGGAACGGTCGTCAGTAGGTGATGGACACCAGCATCATAAACCAACCTTTGCATCCTGCTAATATTCCAGATCACTCAAAAATGCAGAGAGGTTGATTTGTCAACAGATGATGGGCACAAATTCCCGCGAATATGTCAGGAAGACAGATCTTATGCCAGTATGTGGGACAGCATCCTAAGCTTGATGCTATGACGATTCAAGTTGTAAAGAACGCTATATTTAGCGTTGAGTCGCATCCTGATACCGGCGTGTCCTGATGGTCAGAAAGAACAAAAAGTGCCACTGCCACACTGAGAACCTTCAGGCGATTGTGTGGGAAAGAGTTCCATGTTTTTGGAAGAGACTCACAGCCTCTGAGTTTAGAGATTTGGTAGATTTTCACCATGTCCTCTGCTTGACCTTTTCATTGAGGTTTGTATCAAGAGAGGAGGATAACTGCAGAAGCAGTGAAGACTGGATATCTCAGCCTACCGGAGCCTTCAGCAAGGCTCTCTCTCTCTCTCTCTCTCTCTCTCTCTCTTTTTTTTTAAGAGAATTCAGAATCCAGTTGGCAGTCTGCAGCCACCAGTGTGTGTTGGGAAGGTTCTTGAGTGATGAAGAGATTAACACACCCATTTACATATATGTTAATGCACCATCGCATGCAAGTCGTAGCCCGAGCTTCAGATGTCAGGAAATGATTCTGCTGCTAAGCTAGCTATTCCCTGAATGCAGCCAGATGTTTAGTCCCCCCGTTAGATAGGAAATATTCTTGAGATTTTAAATTAAATAAGTGTGTGGGGTCCCGCTGGCCCAAGCTGTCTTGGTTTCAGTGGAGAGACAGGCTGGAAATTGAGTTTGAAATCTGTAGATCTCAGCAGCGGCCGCTCTACGCATGTCTCATTTCAGCACCAAACGGTCCTGCCAGCCACCACATATGCTGTATATGAGAGTCATTTCATGACACAGCAGAAATCTTTGTGTGCTTGGTAATTGAATGTGCCACAACTCAGAAAGCGGAGACAAGTGAAAGAAATCGGTGGCGTCCTGGGTCATAATTTGCATTTATATAAGATAAACTGTTGGATAGAGATCCTTTATGAGTCACGAAAGAGGGGAAATTTGACTGGTACTGGAGGTTAATACGCAAACAACAAATGGAACAAATGATCCATTAATAGGATCAGTAGAGCTGTCTCCTTCAAGGTCTTCCAAAGGGTATTGTTCTTATTATTAGCACTTTCATTAGCATAATATTTGGTTTGAAGGTTGCTGTGTTTGTTATTGTGTCCTTGGGTATTTCACTGGTCGAATGGGAGGCTGCAAATTGTCACTCTTTCATTGATTGCTGAGGTATATCGCGGGTGGATATGGGCCACTTCAGCTGTTTCCGATGGGTGTTTTTGTAATGGGAAAGTGGATGATGACTTTTCTGTTTGTTCTGTTTTTCTAACACATTTCTGTTTAGTGTAACAGTCACTGTCTGTCAGATGAGAACATTGCTAACCCCGCCTGCACCTTTTCTCAGCCACAGACAGGGAAGTTCACTTTGGCTCGCGTGTGTGGTGTTGTTTTCTAACTGCTGTTTCACGGCCATTAATAAATAAATATAAACCAGTTCACGGTAGGTTTTGGATTTGTTAAACCAGCGGAAGGTTCAAAGTAGATAAAAATCCGCAAAGATATAAACCCCTGGTTGGCGTTTAGGTACAGAAAAATCTGCTATAGAAAGCAAATTCATCTAAACCGGGACCAGTTTGTCAGTAATGGGGGAGCAAAGGCTTGAGAGCGCGCAACCACCAACACAGGAACCAGTCTGGTGGCCAAGAGTCTGTCACAACCCAGAACGGTGACGTGTCCCAGAGTCCCCTGCCGACATTTATCTGCTGTCAGCCATTGTTGCTAATAACTAATGTTTATTCTAAAGGTTTAGGATGAGGGCTCTGGCCAAGTTGGTTCATATAATAGCTCTCTGGCCCAAACCTTCCTGTTTTACTCTGAAGAATCCCAATCTTAACCCTCTCAGATGAAGCCATGCTTGTTTTAGCTTTCCTTTTTAAACCCTTCAGGTGAGGGACGGGCCTGGTTAGCATTAGCCTAGCATTTGAGCATTCCATTGTGATTAGCAGAGAAACGCTCACACTGTCGATTGCTTTTTTCAAATAAATTCACTGTTTTCCCACCAGCATTCCGCCATCCTCGAGCCGTCGTTGACTCAGTCGTCTCTGCCACCGCGTATCATGACCCCCCCCCCCTTCTGCCCGCCACCCTGCGACATATGACTCCAAAGAAAGAGTTCCAGCTAGGAACACCAATACCGGCTCAATGCAGAGCAGAAGTTTTGGAGACGCATGACCCCTCGGGTGGTGGCCACAGCGTTGGCTTATGGGCAAACCAGAGGCGCAGCTCCAGGAGAGGAGCTCCTGGCTGTGTTTTCGCATCCGTAAAAGCTCCATTAAGGACCTGGCTTGGCTGCTACACAGCTGGGCACCGCGTTCTCCTGGTTACCTTCGCCGTGGCCAGGTTCACTGATTAGTGCACCTACTGGAATGCGGCATATTTCAGGAATCGCCACGTGTTTCCACAAGTTTCATTCTCCAGGAATATCCGCATGCTTGACTGATAAGGAACTGGTTGATGGTTAATCCGAATGAAAATTTAAAAGCTTTAAAACATCTGCATATCTTTGCCTTTTTAAACTAGTAAACTTGTTTTCAGTGTCTGGGTAGTGATTTGACCCGCCCCCTGGTGTGTATTTTTTTTTTTTTTCTTTTTTCTCAGGGATAAGCATCTTTGCACGTAGAGACTTGAAACTGTTTTTAGCACCTTCTTCCTGTCATAAACGAGGTGCAACAATCCGAGTGGGTGTGAGACTTGCCTCTAATGCAGCGTGCACGTATTATTTTTACTCCTTTTTTTGGGGTTGTTTGTCACCACATGCCACACACTGGAAGGCAGCTGGTCAGGTCCGTTTCGGAGAAGTCTCTCTAAATGTGGGTGCGGATGCAGCACTGAGCTTGTCGGACTGAAGGATATTAAGGATATAACACCCTCCGTGTGCTGCTTAATTTCACTGCAGAATAATAGCATTTAGAAGCTCTTGAGCTTCATTACTGCAGTCAAAGGAGAGAGAGAGGGAACATGTCGGTGTAGCTTACAGTCCTGGCAGCCATTTGATTTAAATTGTCCCAAACGATGCATTGAATTGTCTGTATCTTTACCAACTGTTTGCCTGCCTGACACTCGAACTTGGCAGCCGCAGCGACTGTTTTGTTTGCAGACTTGTTCAGGTTTGTTCAGGCTTCCAGAGATGTAGATCAAGAAAAGCTGTACAACAGCTTGTTTATCACTAAAATCTCCTACTTCCTCTGCCCTTGCTTCTCATATTTCTACTTTGCTGCATGGTTTTTGTCCTTTACCTTCTATTTTATTGCCAATATTGACATTTTATTTCCCTGAGCGGGCTTATATAGATGCGGTGGACATTTCTTTAAGACAGGGTCCATTGCCAGTGTTCCAAACCCAGATGAATTCATGAAAATGTGAGGAAATGTTGTCAGCATTGTCCTTTTCTTCTCCGTACCTCTGCAGGTGGCTGCTGGGCCCGGGTGGTGACCGTGTCTCCTGGTCCATTAATCAGAGTGGAGGGTCAGCCGGTCTCCATCAGATGTGATGTCAAGGATTATGGGGGCCCTCGCGAGCAGGTGAATGCTCCATCACGTTCTCCTTTTGAGGATTTCTCATTTGTTAAATTCAATAAAACGATCTTTGTTTTTGTTGAAAATCTTCTTAAATATCACCTATAGAATAGCGAATTGAAATAAAAGGTTTGTTGTTCCTGTTTTGTTATTCGTTTCTCGCTCTGCACGACAGGATTTTGAGTGGATGATGTCCAGAGACACCAGCGGGCCGAGGATTAAGATAATCTCCACCTTCGACGCCGCCTACTCCCACCCGTCGTTCAGCAAGCGCGTGGCCTCGGGCGACATCTCGGTGGTGCGTCTTGACGACAACGAGGTGGAGCTGAAAATCGCCGAGGTCAAGGCGCTGGACGCGGGCCTCTACTGGTGTCAGACTCCGAGCACCGACTCGGTCATCAGCGGCAACTACGAGGCTCGGGTCCAGCTCATCGGTAAGAGAAGGCTAGGTTCGCGGGGACAGGATGTACCGTAAAGTTTAACTTCCTGTTGAGCGAACTTTGTAAAATGCGTTAAAAGCAGTTTTTCAACATTAGCAAAGCCACAGCACAAATAATCACAACACAACTGCTAGCCTATAAATGCTAATTTCATGGCAAAGCATTTTTTCCCCAAAAAAAATTAAACAAAAAAAAAAAATACCCAGGTGCTTTTTCCAAGTATCATTATAATTAATATTTTGACTTTTATTATTTAAACCTCCTTGTATATTTACTTACCAGGAGGTTCAGTTTTTGGGTTTCTACTTCTGTCAAGCACCTAGAGACAATTTTTATTGTTAAAAGCACTATAGAAATAAAACACAAATGAATGGATGCTATCAGCCTACATGCTAATGCTGGTGTGAGATGCTGCAACCTTCCCCATTAGGCACTTTTACTGAACTGTAATGTGTTCATATCTTTGTGAGTATGATATAATGTATTCTAGCGGCGGAAGCTTTGGCGCGGGAATAGCTGTCATAGCTACATTTTACTGTGTGCTTGGTCGTGGCTATGGTTCATTTAGCAGCTATCGCCAGGACTTAGTGATGCTTTGCTGACCATGTACATATCCTCCCACGTTCGCGGCCTTGCTGGCTTCAGACAATTACTGGCTCCAGTTTGGCTCCGGCCAGGGTGCACGCCGCGCACGCCTCCAAACACACTCGAGTCATAGTGGGAGCAGATGTCAGGTGGGAGGACGCTCGACTGCTCTCAAACGAGCTCCTTGAAGAGATTTGGGTAGAGGAAGACGGCGGACTAAAAGGAGATTCAAAAACGCCACATCACAGGGTAGCGTTAGGAATTTTACATGTATAATTTTAGCTAAAGTAGTTAAATCCTTTTTTAAATTGGTAATACCGAATGGTTTCGTCAACAGACGATGCGCACATGCTTTGCAGTAACGAAGTAATTAAAAAAATATATTAGGGTTAGGGTGAGTTTAGACGAGGCAGAAGTCGGATTCGAGGGAGTTTCTGGCAGCAGGTTAGTCGACACCAGAAAGCACCATCATGTTGAGCTGCTTCCCAGTACCGCTCCCCAGACACCTTGTTAAATTTAGACCTGAATTAGCTCCACGGCGCTGTTTATATGCCAGCGAGATAGGAGTGGGAGTGTGTGTTTAGTACCGTATGATGGGGAGTGCGAGTGTGTGTGTGTGTGTGTGTGTGTGTGAGTGTGAGAGAGAGAGAGAGAGGGAGAGAGAACAAGCCTGTCAGCAGTTAACAACGATGATGAGTTCGATTTGCTGCCTGAGGGGGTTTTGTACCAGTTGAGACTTGTGTGCCACATTCATCAGGGCGCGTGCACGAGCACACACAGCCCTCCCCACACACACACACACACACACGCAGAGGCTGGTTGGTTACGTAAGAGGCAAGTAGAGAACAAGTCGTCGAGGCTTTTTCCAAAACTTGTTTCAGGCTCATTTTAATTGACGGAGCAAAACCCAAATCAGGATGCCTTCGTTGTCCCTTACACTCACGTCTCAGCCTGTCACTACTTTCTGTCTCAGTGGTGTCCAGGGGTCCTCTTACACACACACACACATCGACTGCACCAAGACATTACAAATGTAATATTATCATTACACACACCCCAACATTCACAGCTATATAAGGTTCCCCTTTAATATAACAGGAAACAAACCGTAATTTAGGCAAAAACAATGTTGGTATTGTAATACTAAGGCGTCCAGGTCATCGGAGGAGGTAAAAACGTAAATGAAAGAAAAAGCAGGGTGCCACATTCATGCGCATTCAGGAAGCGTTTCCGTTCTGGACTCATCAGACGTCACGGTGACGGCGAGCACGTCAATCAGTCGTCACACATTCCATTTCTGCCTAATGGGCTCCGTTTCCCTCCTGGCTTGTATATTTATGGCCAGTGATTCTCTCTGCATGGACATGATATGAGGTGTAATTTTCATCGCTGTGGAATTTGGCAGCCGTTGGCTTTAGCTCTTTTTCTTTTTTTTTTTTTTTCAGGGTAATTGAGCCGCCTCTGTTTCTGTTCGTTGGTTGTCTTCTCATTTGTTTACTGTTGCGTTAGCTGCTAACCCTTTTATTTCAGGGGAAGGTTCATTATTAACCAAATATGAGTCAGTATCGTTCATGTGTGCTAAAGGTTGCAGTTTGCTCGTGCACACCAATGATCATCGGTGCACACTTGCGAATTCTCAGTGTTCAACATTGCAAACTCATGTTCTCATGGAATTTATTTTTTCTTTTCTGTTTCACTGAAAAAACGTGACTTTTAGCAGAGTCGGTAGTCCACGTGAAAGAGGAACTTTTTTTATGGATGCTTAACGTTTCCAGTCGCTCCCCAGGGTGTGTTTGCCATCCCTCACCGGCTGTGCGGCTGATTGGTCACCTTTTCCTGCTACCTGCCAACTCGCCGCTAGTTCTCAGGCAGTTTGCTCAAAGTCACTCTGGTTTTTAAAAATCATCCAGAATATCTGAATGTTTGTTAGACTTTTGATGTAACTAAAGTTCTGCCTTCTTTGCCTTCCAGCCACACTCTTTCTTTCAAAACCGAGCTGACCTTAATTGTGCTGTTCTGTTGTAGTGTTTGTTCTTAAAAAAATCTTTTTTTTGCAATTCAGGCAATAACCTGGTATAAAAAGAACACAGCCGTAATAAACAAGACCCACCTCGCAGAGCTCATGATATACATCTAGTTTATAGCTCTCGCTTTGAGAGTGGAAAATAAAGAATAAAAACCCCAAAAGATGAGCTTTGTTCTCTGTTTAGTGTTTCAAAAGGCTTAAGAAACAGTCAACTTAGTAGGCGCAGCACCAGACCTGCCTGGCTGGTAGTGAATTAAAATCACTGAAGAAAGGAATTAAAACTGTGACAGGACGTCAGGAAGATGAGAAAAACGGTAGAAGAGAAGCAACAGTTGCAGGAAACAAACTAGGTTATCTTCCATGAGCGTGGTAAACCAGATTCCCAGTCCTAAAAGCAGCGTTTGCAAGGCAGTCAGAGATAAAGGTATTAATTCTGTTTTCTTCTTCTCTCTTTCCTCCCCAGTCATTCCCAACACCCTCAAGGTTTCCCCCCAGACTCCGCCCCCAGTCATCCTAGAAGGGAGCGACCTCACTCTGTCCTGCAACGTCACCCGAGAGCTCACGCAGCCCACCTACCTGTCCGTCACCTGGTCGGTGAAGAGAGGGGCCACCTCGGAGGAGATCCTGGTTTTCGGGCCCCAGGGAGACGTGACCGTCGGGCCGAAGTTCGCGAGGCGATTCGCCGATGGGGGCATCCGACTGGTTCCCGGGAGGAACGGCTTGTTCGAGCTGGTGATTAGCAGGGTGACGTCGTCCGATGAAGGGATTTACGAGTGCAACGGAACGGAGTGGACGCACGAAAGCGGAGGGCGGTGGATAAAAATAGTGGAGAGCTTCAAAGAGATGGGAACCGTGGCTGTCACCCCAACAGGTAACAGGGCGTGAACTTCAATTCTGTAATATCAGTTGTAACAGCATCTCTCAGGATTGTCGTTACAGAAACACAGAGCCTGACCGCTGTACAGCGGCAAAGAAAAAGGCTTTTTTAACAGGAAGAAACCTCGAGCGGGACCAGGCTCGTGTAGCGCTTGTAATTAAATTCATGGACAAACTTACACCTACTGTGGTGTCACGTGTTCTGGTCTGACTTGAACCCTGTTGTTGGAGGGATAAATACCTAAGAAGGTGTGATTCCCGTTTGTCCCAACCAAAAGCAATAAATAAACACACACACACACAAAAAATCAATATCTTTGCGAGACTCATTTTCCACGATCACAAAAAAAGATGGAATCAGTTGAATGAAACTCTCCTTTTGGTTTGCGCGTCTGTGGAAGAAAGGATTAGTTCACCACTATACCATGAAAATCCAAACCCCGGTCTTTTCTTCAATCAGTTGTTGAACAGAGCTTGATGAAGCATTTTTATCCCAGTCGGGCGCGTAACAATGGGAACGATAGGAAAAGGGACACCTTCCTGGCATGGAAAACTCCAAAGTTGGACTCGACCTTCTTGTTTAGGAAATGAGGACAGACGTCTACCCAATAATATACAGACAGGCAGCTGTGCCATGAATGGTTCCTGCTCCCGTGTCCTTTCCTTTTTATGGCTTTGTTTACCGAGCAGAGGCGTGGACCTTGGTCCATTAAAACGGCTTGAAGCAGTGTTTATACTCTAAGACCAAACACGGCGAAGCCGAAGCCGGTGGCGTCGCCTTTCTGTCCTGGCAATAATTTAAGAACAATGGCCGCCTCTGGAGATGTCTCGCTGCAGTTGCCAGCAGTCGCCCACTCGAAGTCGTCCCGTAGAGAGTGTGTCTTCATGTCTTTGTCAACAAGCAGTTTAAACAGTTTTATTGCACATTATTTGGATTTTTGTGGACCTCCTAATTACCCTTGACCCACTGGACGCGCTCCCCCTAACAGGGTCTTGGTGGCCTAATCAGATTGTGAAAACGAGTGTTATCTGCAGCTCAGGATTATTTGGAAACTGATGATGCCGGTTGTTTTGTGGTCCTCGTTGGGGTTCATGCCTAATTCATGCTCCCACCACTTTGAAGTAGAGGAGGGAGAAAGTTTATGTTCTGCGTCGGGCCATGGCTGCCTAATTTAACGGCTCTGAAACTTTGCTTTTACTCGGGTTCGGTTTCAGATGACTGGATGGTTTCTGAAGGCCGTGGGAGAGCCGTCTCGTCCTGTCTGCGTGACTGGCGTCCTCTCCTCTGGGAGGAGGGATGCTCCTGACCCTCGCTGTCCCGGGAGAGGCCCTCCCCAACACTCTGACTCTCATTCATTGCGGTTGCCGTGGTCACCGTATCTTATATTGTTCAGGGGTTGCTGTATCCTCTTAAGTGCTTAGAAACACCCAGCAGTTTGTAATGAAACCAGAGATGAGCGGCACACATTCGCTACATATTGACTTAGCGGGCTGAGTAAAGAGGATGAGAAGGCTCAAACAGAGTGGGCTTTGTCTCGTTTGTCCTCTTCCAGACATCTTCCACACACCGTTACCCACACGCCGCTGCCTCGGTCGCTACCAGAGACCTTGTTCAAACTCTCCAAGTGTCTGTTTGAAAATGGCAACGATTTCTCATGGAAGGGGTTATAAATCATCGCCAGGCATGTGTTTGGAGTGTCTCTCTACCTCCCCGACAGCCCTCCGGAGCTCTTCACGTTATTTTGGAGTACGGCACAGCTACCGTCAGTCGTTTCTTTAAAAGTGGCTGACGCAGCTTCAGTCGGTCCTCCCACAATTCAAATAGAATTTCGAGCACGATGCGTTTTTTCTGAAAACAAAATGCTTTGATTATAACAATCTAACGGGACATGTTTAAATTTTAATTACAACGGGCACCAAACGATCCCTTAGTAACTTTTAGCTGGGTTTTTAATCAAGTATGCCAACGAGTAGCGCTTTTATCATGCAGGTCCTGCAGCTGTTGCAATACATATTAAACACTGACTTCTGATGCTGTGAAGTTTGAAATGTCGAAGCAGTCAGTTCTCTTCAGCATCATCAAATTTAATTGCAACTGTATTAAAATCCAACACGCCTTTTGAAATTTAAAACTTTATTCCCTTATAAAATATAATAGGAATGTGAATTTCTCTTGAAGATTAATAAACTATCTAGCTATTTATTATCTATTTATCTAGCTAGCTTAGCTGTCTTCTATCTGCAGCTAGTTAAACTCGTGTTAAGCAAAAACCAGTAGAGTATTTATGTTTGTACCACAACCTATGCTGTTGCTAATCAATTTGGTAGTTTTAAACCCATGCTCCTCTCTAAAATGTCACACAAATATGGAAGCAACGGCGCTATCTAACAAACTGGATTCCAAAATCGACCTAATGATGTTCTAAACCTCTTTACAGCTCTGAGCCATGTGACATTGAGCTGTTTGGTGTCAGCCAAGTTGGTTTGTGTGAGAAAAGTTTATTCTTGCGGTTTCAAGAGGGAAATCAGCCGGGGTCGTGTCTTTAAGCTAAACATTTGCAGGGTGAGCATGACTTTGGGGGATCAGCAGGCAGAGCAGGCTACTCCACAAAAGTTATCAGGTTTTTGCAGTCTGCCGCCTCTAACGTTAAGATGATGTCTCTGTCCTCTCAAGGTCAGTCCCTCAGCGTGAAGGCTTCATCCTCCTCCTCCTCCTCCTCCTCCTCCTCCTCTCTGGTGCTCTCCCCGGGTAACACGCTGGCCCTCATCTGCTCGGTCTCTGCTGAGAACCTGCTCAGCCTCGCCCTGGAGGTGAGCTGGCTGGCAGACGGCCGCGACATCATCACCATGGAGCGCAGCGGCGTGGTGATCTCCAACACCTCGCTCGGAGGAGGACAGGGAAAACGCGGGGACGCCAACCTGGAGAAGGCGGGATCCGGGGAGTACCGGCTGCTGGTGAGGGGGGTGAGCGGCGAGGACGGCGGATCGTACGCCTGCAGGGTCCGGGCGTTCATCGAAAAAGGGAAGAGCGCAGGAGGAGGGGGGAGGTGGCACATGGCCACCGAGAAGACGTCCTCTCCTCTGCTGGTGAAGGTGGAGCAGACCAGTGAGTATCTTTTCCCACTTTGAGAATGGACACATGACTGGGTTTCTTGACGGTTTTACCATTCCTGACCCGACCGGTGTCCGGAATTCGCACAGTTGCCAATTACTGGGTGGTTTTCATCCAGTCAGTCTGTTTTTCTGAGTCGTCTGGAGCTGATAATCACTGCTGGGTGAGTGTCGGTGTCAGACAAGTAATGGTTCCTAAGGAAAGTGCAGAAATAGGAGTTTTAGTAGAGTGGAATGAAGAACTTTGATCACGAGTCTGTTTGTGTGTGTGTTCAGGAACATGTGCTTTGCGACAGTGCTGGTGTCAGATGGATCTTGAGTCTGGAGGCGAGACTATTTAATCCGCTCGTCAGCCTGTCGACTCCTGCTGGGGGGACGATTGATTAGTCATGCCTGTCCTGCTCTCTGCTACCTCTGGGTGTGTAGCCTGTGCATTCGTGTGTGTGTGTGTGTGTGTGCGTGCTGCCAAACGCAGTCGACACGGTAATCAATTACTGACGTGGTGGGTGGTCCTCCAGTCTTTTTCTGTCGGTTCATCCCTCGTTCGTCTGGAATAACACGACGTGTCGCTTCTCCTCCGAGAGCGGACTCATTTTGCCAGGTGTTAGATCACATATTCAGCGATAATAAACATTATTGCTCAAATTCACACGAGGCTGAAGGGTTAATTGAAGACAGGCCGGCAAGAAAGGCCGTTTGGGTGCTCCTCCAGATCAGATCTTTACCTCCTGATGTTTGAAAGAACCAGAAAAAACATTTATCTCTGGTGTTTCTTTATTTTTTTCTCTAAAATAATGTAAAGAGTCTGTGTATTTTAATGGTTACTAGACTATATTTGTCCAGGACTGGTGTTTATTACCTTTGACCACCCAAGTTTGCGTTCACACTCGCACTCACACACCCGCGGCACAGGTGACCTCGCCGGGCGTCACACGCTGCGTGGAAATAACCTATCGCAGATGTTCACACGCTGAAGGCGCAGCTCTGCAGCCCTTTGGAGTTCAGACTCCTGCTCAAGGACACCAACCAGGAAATTCTAATCCAGCTGAGTCGCAGCTGCCCCGACTTGTTGTACATTTTTGTCTCCATTGCAGAATAATTGAGAAATATTTATGGATCGACATATACGGGCACGCCCATATAATCCTCTAGAGTTTTTATGCACAACAAACATAATTAGACACACTAGTTAACACGGTATTTTTGATGCGTGAGTGATATTGAAATTAATCACTACTTTAAGATGGAAATGTGACTTGATTATTATTTTGCTGGCTCTTACTGAGTCTGCTCAGTAAGAGGAATCTGATTTAAAAATCCGTCTATTGTTCAAGCTATCTCAATTAGTACAGTAGTTTATTTGTTTTCTGATGATTTTAAGGGATTCTGCTGATTGTATTTCGGCTGTGGGCTCGTTTTTAGAAGACCGTGGCCATTGTAGTGACCCTGGCTGAGAAACTAGGTTCCTTTTACGTCATCCTGATAAACTCCCACCTCCCAACATGGATGAGATAAACTATTAAACAAAAAACCACTGCTTGTACACAGTCACATTCAGCTGCAGGATCCATTGCTTTAGGAACCCCCGTGATTGTTTTTTCCTCCGAGATTGCCTCTATAAAAGTTTACTGTGAGTTTTATTATAATTAAGGCAAGTGGCATTTACTTTTTATTACCTTTATTTCCTTTGAGGTGCACTATTGTGTGTAAAGAAGTGACTTTTTAATGGACTCTAGTTTATTTTGGTGCTTTCTGGGCTTTACAGTGTCGGATTGGTTCAAAAAGGCCTCTTTGCATCATTTTTCCGAGGGATTACATGCAGGCCGGTGTTATTTAAAGTGGACATCGGGGAAGCTTTCCATTCACTCTTTGCTACCAAAAAAAAACAACCTACCATCTCCTCTGACCTATAAAAACTCATATAATGTTTTTAAAACCTCAAAACCCATGGCTGCCTGGTTTTAACAACAGAACAACCACAAAAACTGCGCTGCGCTGCGGCTGAGATGGCGTGGAAAGGTTTTCTTCCTCCGTGTGCTGGTGGATCAGCATCCATCTTCCATTGGACTGATTGAAAAAGAAGCCCGCCGTTGCCAAGTCGCTGCTGCCCCCACTCTGCTTTCAACTCGCTGTCTTTAGATATTAGGTTTGGTTTGCAACTCACTTCCATCCCTTGATTTTTACCTGATTTTTACCCTCTTCCCGACTCCCTACGCTGAGTCGGGAAGAGGGTTGGGTCCCAACCCAACTGTTGGGATATATTACTGCTGGATAGCGGCGGGATCCATTTCAGCCCAGACGGGTTTGTTAGTCTTTAAAACACTCATTTATATTTTAGAGGAAATGCTAAATCAGACACGGCTCCCCTCTCCCTCCTTTCTTCTCCCTTCCTCCTTCTCCCTTGCTCCTGCATGTCTGCTACAGTCTGACGGTAGCAGCCTTCTGCGGCCGTGGATCGGGAAAGCCTCCAGGATCTGTGTTACATTTAGAAATATCAACCGTCCATTAAGGACAGGCGCACACTCACGTGACCGAGAAGCCTTCCTGTATGTGTGTGTGTGCGCGCGTTCGTGCGCTAAGTGTGTGAAAGTAAAGTGGGGCTTTCTCCAGGGAGTAAAAGCTTGAAACGGTCTCTTTGTGTGTGTGTCCCACATACTGGTGGTCCTCCTACCGTTTAGCCTGGGGGTAAACATTCCTGCATCCCGCATCTGCTGACACACCAGCACTCCCAGAACCACGCTTCTAATCGACTGCGGTTTGCGCTTCATCCTCGCGCCTCGTGGATAGCTGGGCTGGCGGCAGGTTGCACATGCGTGCGCGCGGCCTGCTGCTGGTGTGTTTTGTCAACCAGTCGGTTCCTGTTCTACTAACGTGCAGCCTCGAGCATGCCCTCATCTTCCCACAGTGTTTTGCTGCCTACCAGCATGCGCAGGAAGAAAGTTGGGAAACCAGTTTAGACACGCAGCAGTGCACACACACACATACACACACTTACACTTTCACTCTAGGTGTGCTTGTTTTTTTTTCCAGAATTTCAGCTGTTGTGGTCTTTTTTATTTATTTTGCCTTTTGCTGCAAAGCAGTTTAAGCAGCATGATACAACCCGCTGATGACGTCGGTCATCCTCCATAGTTGCCTCTCATACCAGATCAGTTGTGGCTGGTGTGGGTCTCCGTCGTGAGCTGTCCTGTCCGGTAAATCGCCCTTGCGAGATCGTCACCACAAGCAGCTGCAGATATTTGCAAACCCGCTACAGTCACACACTGTCATTGTTTGAGTGCTTGTCATGTGACCTTCAGTTTGTCTGGGTGAAACCTGTCCTCATACACCACCTGACTGAGGGTGTAGCCATAGTCGCCCTATGGTGTGGCCACAGGCCTTTTTCCAAACCGACCAAGTCGCTGCTTCACCTCCCCCGCACACACACGCGCACACACACACAAGCCTCAGTAACAGGACAGGTGGCTGCTGTTTCGCATGTGGCCGTGCAGCCTGCTTTCAATTAGCCGTTAGCTGCCGGATGCTTTATGGAGTAGAAAGGTTTGATCTGAGGCCCAGCAAACACAGCTCAGCAGTAAAACAAATCAGGACTCGGAGGAGCTCGGTTTCATTCCTGCATTCAGCTAAATGCAGGAATCTAAACATTTTAGAGGTAATATAATTCATAAAGTTGCGCATTTCTTCAATGTTGATGATGGATCAGAAAAGAAAACCACCAAGATAAACAGGAACCACCGGCCCTTAGATGGACCCTCCTGGAGATTGGTTGCCATCATTACCACATGATTGCCACATTATCTTCATGACTGTTCATTTCCTTTTTCTCTGTCGGTTTTTGGCACAAATACCTGTACCTGTGTACAAAACCAAAGCCAAATCTCAGACCTTCTCCCCCAGTCGGGTACCAGCCGTATCCCAGCTCCTCTTTAGGCTCGAGCTGCCTCTCTCCCACGACTTTGGTTCCCACATGCTGGAATGTTTTTTTGTGTCCCAGCTCACCAACGAGGGCCAGGTGGAGGATCTGAAAGGAATGCATCCTTTAGTTAGGACAGAGTGAGTTTAAACGGCTTCCTTCTAGACGGTTTTGGATGTCATTCTAGAGGCGTCAGCAGGGACGGATGTAACAGGACTTGGCTGGGAGCCAGTTTGATGATTAGCAATTAACAACTCCTGTTTGTTTTATGCATTTATTCTCTGTAGTATCGCATGAACAACTCGTTTCATCCTATTATCTGGTGTCGTTTTGTTGGCAATGGCGCTGCACAGTTAGCTGGATGCTACCGCAAAGAGGTGAAACATTCAAATGTTGCTTCCGCTGTCCAAAGGTTCCATGGACACCAGCTTTTTTTATATTGGTTTTTACACAACATCATTATGATGATACATAGAGAAACTTAAGTCTCAGAAGGGTTTCAAACCAAAAAAACTGCTTTAAATGAGTCCCAGTTCCCATCAGGAAAAAAACAAAACAAAACGCCACTGGTGCCAAACTGTGGAAATGACCAGGGAGAAACACTGATCTGCCCAAGTGAGATTCTCAGCCCTGCCATCTGCTCCTGAGCAACCAAGAGGATGAGGAACTGTTGGCCAGAGCCGTCAAATGATGCTGGGTCGCTCTAGGATCACAAGGAGACGTGACTCCTAAAGAGAGACGGCTCCTGAGAGCGCTCGCATTCCTAAACGGAGAAAAACGCTCCCACCTAAACATCACTGTTACACTTTTCTGTTTCTTTCATTATCGACTTTTAGATCTATTCGTTACTGCCCTGTTCGGTCTCAGGTGCGTGCAGTGAGAGAATGCTAAACACACATTAGCTGCTCCGTTAGCAGTGCATTCATAATGCTGGTGATTAGTAATTTGCTGGCAATGTTTTCATTTTCTGATTACGCGGCGTGAGATAAGATTGAAGAGGCTGATTGTGCCAGAAGGTTGCTTTTGTTTTTTTTTTTTTCCCCTCCATCTCGGTGATAATAAGGTAGCGGTAGGAATCAGTCTGGAAAATCGGTGAACTGGGGAAGAATGGACACTCAGGACAGGGTCCTCCTCCCGGCGTATTCAGCTCCAGAGGCCTCCTGCGGGCTCCCTGCTCTCAGACAATATGTCCTTCAGTCCGGTTTGGCTGTGCATCGCTGCGGGCCATGCAGCCTCCGGTTTCCCAGAGCTGCCTTGGTCCTGTTCAGCTGGGGAGCTTGTGTGTGATGAAGGCACTGCGTCTTCATCACACTTCATCTATTATTTCAGGAGGATTCATTATTCAGCCATTTTAGCAGGGAATTATTACCATTTGCTTGCAAAAGGACTCATTTGCAAGCCTGATAGGGTAACTAAAGTAACTGTAATCTATGTACTCACTATGTAACAGTATTACACTTAGTTTTTTAGCTTTAATTCGTGGCAAAAAAAATATACAAATCTGTTTGTTGGGTTTCACACGTTAGTCCTAATCCGCAGAGGCTAAGTAAGAGGTCACAAAAGCAAGGAAGGGCTTTATTACAGCTAAATACACACACATACCCTGACACACACACACACACCTGCAGTGAAACTCGAGCACCCTGTATGCCTTTGCTTGTTTTGCTTCCTGGAATCTTGGCCACGGTCAGCAGCCGGGCCAGGACCGCAGCTACGCTCGGATCCCCTTCCTGACCCTGTCGGGGTCCGGGGGGAGCTTGACGTCGTCATGACTTCCAGCCCAACCTGTAAGTGAGCTTCACCGACCAGCCGCGTTCCAGCGAAAGGGCGCGTTCACACTTTCACACCCCTATTAAAGCATCCACGCTTCACCCAGCGTGCATGTGTTCCACTGGGTGAAGCCCTCCGCAGTTCTAGGATCTATTTAACCAGTACCTCAACCGGAATACATGAGCCATTTCCAACATTTTAACCAAACTGCCCACATTTACCTTGTTTGCCATTAGAAACTGTTAAAAATAATTTGCAATTACTTCTTAAAAGTGTTCCAGTTCTGTTCTCCAGAACTTTTCGAAGCTCAATATTTCTTTTTAATGATCGATTTCTGAAAAATGTCATCTGTGGTTCACCTACGTTCACCTCTGCCTGCTGGACAGGTATGGAATTACAGTTACACCTTACAGGAGAACGGCTCAAGTTAGCCGGGGCTCATAGATTCTCTAATGCTGCTCAAAAGAATTTCAGTAGACGAAAATATATTTGCCGACTGGTGCATGTGTTCAGAATAGAAATATGTTTTTTCTTCCACTTTCATTTCACAGCTTTGCCTCAGATTCTTTTCGAATTGAGCCAATGCTCTCATAACAAGCACTCGCCCCGCCCGCTAACGACTTCCGCTGAGAAACAGAACGATGATGAATGATACAGTTAGCGCACACTGGAATCCTACGGTTATCTTCCCTAAAATGAACACAGGCAGTGGGATGCAGATAAAAGCAGCTTGTTTGGTTGACATTGACCTATTTCTTTCCTCTCTTCGAGCCTCCTTTAAAGCTCGCGTTCACCGTGGCGCTCTGAAATGCTGTGCATGGTGCAGAACGACAGAACGGCCTTTAACCAGCGGTTGGTCAGGGGTCACCGTCCTGTTATTACTGATTTGGAGGAAACAAGCAGCTGTGCTTCAGCTTTTGTTTTCTAATGTCGGTCAGAGGAAGAAGAAGCATGCTGTGCGTGTGGCACAAAAGTGTGTGTGTGTGTGTGTAGTGTAGTGTGTGTGTCTGTGTGTCTGTGTGTGATATCCACATTACATCAGCAAAACCTGCTGCTAAATAGAGCTTTGCTCTTATCCATTACATTATGTGTGTGTGTCTGTCTCCGGGCTAGAGCAGTGATCCCAAGACTGGGGTGTCGATACCCTCCAGGTTTACACTAATTATAAGGTGTGTACAAGGAGAAAAAAAAATTAAAAACACAATTTTCAGTGTCTTCCTATATTTTAGATGACTTTTTGCTTCTGCGTAGGGCTGCAGCAATCGATGATTTTAGTAATCGAGTATTTTGTTGATTACTCTGGCGATTATTCAGGTAATCAGATGAGAAATATACTGCGTGCGCAGACTTTTTTTTTTTCATTCGTTCTAGCTTTATTGAAAAGCATGCGTAACATTATTCTGTTGAACATGCTTAAAATAATGCAAAGTAAATGTGGCAATAATTAAACTTACTGCTGAAATTCAGGCGTTAACAAACTCACTACTATCTGTACTTATCTGTTAATTATTATTATAATTATCTTATGTGAAATTAGCAGAGTTGGGGGAATGTGATAGCTATCAGATTAGCTGCCGCAATGATTAAAGTTCTTTCCACAGAGCTCTAAACAAAGTGCGTTTGTTAGCAAACTTCTCTAAACCATGGATCACACTGATTTCTGATAATTGCTGCTAATTATTGTTAGCCTTAGCTTGTTACTTCCAGCCCATTTTGCAAACTTTTAGCATAAACCAGGTGTTTCATCTGCTAATATGCTATGTTAACAGCATCTTAAGGTAGACACATTGCACCACTTTTTTTTTTCTTTAATGTTAAATTCTTTTGCGCCTCACATTGATCTTCAATATTCACAGCCAAAGCAGCAAGTGTGTTGTGCACCAGCAATGACAATTCATGCCACAAATAATTTTTACCAAAGCGTTATAGTAGCCGAATTCATTGAATTGTTGAATTAATCCTTCTTTCTCTAACATAACGAATCAAGTCCAAGGTAGACTAGAACCTGCACTCCACAGTCCACTGGATGTTTTATTGTAGTACGCTCTTGTATTGTTTTCGACCCCTAGTTGAAGACTCTGTTCAACCTCTCTGTTCAACCTTTCTTCCACAGAACCCAACTTTACATTGGTCCTGGAATCCATTGTGAGCCCTCAGATGACATTGGAACACGCAGAACTGGCATGTCGCGTAACCAACATTACCCATTTGCCCCCCGAAGGTCGACTAGGTGTGGACTGGGAGCACAGCGCTCTTTCTGGTAATGCAATCACACCCTCCACCACAGATGGGAATGAGCCCGTGAAGCATGCGCGATACACCCAAGCTGGTGTGTGTTCTAATCTTTTTCAACAACATGCAGGAACAGGCAGTGAGTCTCAAACCATTGGCTCCCTGGATGGCCAGGGCAACCTGTTACCAGGGTCCCTGTACTCGGACAGGCTGAAGAGTGGCGTGATCTCCCTTACCAGAACCCAGCCCAACACCTTCAAACTTCAGTTTCTCCACACACAGGTGACACATGGATCACCGATGGATCAAAAATGACCTCGGATCCTTAATTAATGCTACCGTTGCTCAAAAATCCTAAAGCTAATATGTGTTTTTTTTGTTGCACCAGGAAACTTAATATTGGATTTTTAACTTTGTCTTATTGTCTGGTCGTTGTGCTGCCATGGAAACCACATTTAAAGATGTGTCGACTCTGTACTCATAAATAAAGCATAGTCTTATATTCAAGCTATTATTAATGAAATTAAAGAGGAGTGGGGAAAAATACAAACTTGATGTTTCAGAATTATGGTATACATTTACAGGCTATTAGTTAATGATTATGGGTATTTGTTAAAAGATGTTAAAATAATCAGAAACTAAGCAAGAATTTGAGATTTTTTTTAGACAAAATCTTGTCTGTCCTACAACTGTTATATTTACTGAACTGGCAGACCTAGAAGTGTGAGCCTGGTGTAACAAGTTGAAGTAAACTGAACTCCCTGATCTGTCTTCAGGAGGTGGACATGGGTCTGTACACCTGCTCTGTGTCCGTGTGGAGCGTCAACAACCAGGGCAATTTGGTGAAGGTTTCGGAGCAGCAGAGCTCGCCGCTGACCGTGCGATGGGCCCCCAAACGTAAGAGCATTGGGCTTAGGGGTTAGGCCCTTGTTGAGCCTCAACAAGGAGAAGTTGATCTTTGCTTTGGAACGGTCATAAACAACCTCATTTGGAATTTTTATCACAAAAATTCACCATTAAAGTAGTTTTGGGGCCTTTTTTGTACCAATTTAGTTACTTATTTGAATCAATACTCCAAATCCTCGTTTTTGTTGTTTGTTTGATGGCTCCATTGATGGATTTTTAACGCCGAGTCCTGGTTTTTTAAGGTCCCTCTCTAAAAGTCATGGCCAAGCATATTCGCGAAGCCTCGGTGGGCGGGGCTACGTTTGAGATGAGCTGCGTGGTGTCCCCCGAGAACCTTGGCGACGTGGGCTACTCTGTGCTCATCCAGTCACAGGAGAGCCCGGGGAGCAACGTGAGAACCATCATGACGCTGAGCCCTGACAGCGTCCTGCAGCACGGTGGAGCAACAGACCCCAACAGGAGGTTCGCAACCGTTCGCACGTGCACGTTCAAAGACCTGAATCGCTTGTGCCAAACGTGCTTCTTTTGGCTCCTTTTAGGGACAATCTGGTGCTGACCAAGTCTAGTGCGGCTGAGTTTCGGTTCCGTCTCTCAGGCGTCCAGCTGTCCGACAGGGGGTATTACTGGTGTGACATCACGGCGTGGACGAAACAGCAGCCGGGACAAGCGTGGACCAAAGTCACCAGTGCAGAGTCCAACAAAATCCGGATCGACTTCCAGGAAAACGGTGGGTCCGGACGATGTCTTTGGTTCTTTTACTGTCTCCGACTCAAGCCTGAGATCGGAGCGCTCATGTGACTCAGAGACGTGATGATGAAGGGCTTAAACTGCAGATCTGGAGGGTTTTGGTGGAGCGGATCTAGCAAAATGTTTATGGGGTGGCAAAAAGTGGGGGCAGGAACTTTTTAAGGGTGTCAACTGCATACAGTCATTGGTTAGCTCTAGCCAGTAACACTTGGAAGCGTCCCAGCGTCATTACACTTTTACACCCAAAGGTTTCTTCTTTCTCTGTCGCGTTTCTGGGGCCTTTCTCTCTTTTGTCTTCCTCCTCATCTTTGTCTTCTCTCCTTCCACCTCTTCTTTGTCTTCACCCGCCTCATCCATCTGCTTTGCTCAGTAGTTTTTTTCTCATTCTCCCACCTTTCTCCTTGGTGCTAAAAACGACTTGGGCTGCCTTTCCTCTTCATTTTTTGAAAAATTTGAAGTAATTATATGATGTTTTCTCTAAAATGTACAGTCATTATTGGTTGTTCTTTTAATTAGTTTTAGTGTGGTTAAAAGTATCTGTTTCCCTATTAGTTTTAGCTCTTCCATCTTTATTTTTTTTGTTCGGCACCTGATTTAAATGGAATTCTGCAAGTTAAAATAGTCAGTTTTATATCAATCCAAAATGGATAAAGATTAAAAAGATGAGGTTAAACCAATAATTTCACTTTGTTTTAGTTAGTTGTTTTTTTTTTTTTTAACTACACAATCAAGTTTTAGTTAGTTATAGTTTTTTTCTTTTTAAATTATAGGTTTTTTTATTTGTTACCAAAAAAGGGTTAACAAATATAACCTACTCAGTCGGGCATTAAAGATTCACATGCGTAACTCTCAAAATGGACATAACTTCTCTTTTTATGAATTGTTTCTGCCAACCGCAGCTGCTTGCTAGATCCAGACCTTCCTCCTGGCCTTTGGCTGGTATGTTCTTGTTGCCGGACCTGTTCAGCACCTGTTCATCCAGTCTCAACAAAATGCACCAGCAGTGTTGGAAATCTGCATTTATTCATGATGGCAGAGAAGATTGCATCCCCTCTCTCAGAAAGGGGCTATTTTTAACGCGCAACTCTCGTCATCTCGCTCACTCGCAGCACTTCGCACTGCAAGCGCGCTTTCATCCATTCATTCTCACATTCGCGCGGGGGTGACAGCGACTACTGTACCTGTGAGGGGGGAGGAGGGCCCCTGCTCGTCACGAGAGGCCCCCATTCATTAGCATTTTCACGCTAAAACCATAGCCTCAGCTGCCATGTAGGGGTTATCTATCTGTCTGTCTGTCTGTCTGTCTATCTATCTATCTATCTATCTATCTATCTATCTATCTATCTATCTGGCTAATTGTAAGTATTTCTGTGTGTGTCTGTGTGTGTATGTGTGTGTGTGTGTGTGTGTCTGTGCGTGTGTGTATGCGTTTCTATTTTTAATAGATCGCTAGCTACTTATCTATTCCAAGAAAAAGCATGTCATTTTTATTGCTCTTTCTCTTTCTTATATTTGTACTACAGGATGAATCAGCAATAATTAAGGTTTTTTGTTTTGTTTTTTGTATGGTTGGGATTTTTTTGCTTTTTGCTTTAAAAGCAAGACGATCAACTTGCGTTTTCTATGTTTCCGCCTCCTCCAAACATTTAGAAACAGGTTGGTTTTGCACATTTTGAGACGCACACATCTCCCACCTACAGACCTAATAATGTGCAGAAATAAGGATGCACACACACCTTAAGCCCTCTGACGCCCACCACAGCCTCTGGCCTAGTTAACTTCTTTGATCTGACTCAGAAGTGGGGGTGGGGGGGACAGTGGGACAGTGGGAGGGGGGATTGGACGAGGAGCCACGAAAAGCAGAGGAGGAAGAGGAGTTAAAGGCAGGACCTCAAACATGGAAAGGTTAGAAAGGGAGAGGAAATGAAATATGAAGCAGCTCGGGCGGCTATGCGCGTGGATTTACGGGCCTTCACAAGGCCTGTGTCCGTCTGGGCGTGATAGAAGGACCGACATCTTCGATAATAGACACTGACGGGTCCAGAACTGACAGAAAATGTCCTCAATGAGGAAGTACCTTGGTATTTTACGTTAAAAAATTTGATTATTGTACAAGATTGAACATGTACTGTATAGAGCAGGCAGTGTGTTTTCAATTTTAGAGCTTCCTCTGTCATCACAATTTACAAACTTCTTTAAAAACTGAGAGATACAATGGGAAGATGGGGAAAAATTCTGTTTAAAATTGTTTTTTAATTCAAGATTTTGAGTAGCATCACTTTTCCCCCTACAAAAATATTAAATCTACATATGTATCAGATCTAAAAGGATTATTAAGCTATGTCAATCACCCTTTTGGCTCTTTTTTTAAAACCATCCACAGTCAGATGCTTTAATTATCTGATTTTTTTTCACAAACATTTTTACCTGCTGATTTCAGTTCATCTCCATGTTGCTACAATGTAAGCACACAGTGCTTAGCAGAATAAATAAAATCAATTATTCACTCAATTTCTGTTTTACAACCCCAAATTAGAAATGCCCCAGAAAAACTTCATACAAAGAGTAGTAAACATGGAGGATCCCTGTAGACGAGTAGGTTTTCATTAAAATGCTGCTGACTGTACACAAAGCTCTGCCAGATACAGACACAGGCTGGAAATGACATCCGGTGTGTATCGCAGCAGCCCGGTGCCATAATTTGTCTTCTAAATCCAGTCTTTTCTCTGATCTGATGCATGTTAAATGAACGATGGCTAAAGGGCCGTCCGCTAAAATCTCCTACCACGTCCAGGTCTTTGGATTGGACAGATGGAAGAGCTGTTAGGGGACCACCAGTGGGGGCTCCCGTGTCCCGGCTCTGGCTCCAGCCTTGGAGTGATGTTTGTTGGAGGAAGAAATCCTCCAAGACTGTAAAAAGGTTGGGTTGGTAGGGGGTTGGGGAAGACACAGAACATCTGATTCCTCCTTCTGGGGGCCCCAGGAGGCTGTGAGCATCACTTTCTCCATCCCCCCATCATCTCCTTCGCTCGCTGTCTCTCAGGGACATGTTCGAAGTGAAGCCCTTTGGCCAATCAGACAGCTGCGTGGCCACGCACCGCCGCTTTCCTGTTCCTCCCGTGTGTTTATGTAACCTTTCAAGTGTGTGTACCCAAGTTGAGCTGACCCCACACAGAGCTGGCTACACACACTTGCACTCTCCCAATCCTCGAACTTCAAACTGAGCTGTTTTCACTCGGCTCTTATTCTTTCCGTAGGGGGCGGACGTTCTCCGTGTTGTGCGTTCCTGACCCGTCTCCTACGGTTCCAGCTGTATGTTGAATGTTTTAGATGCGTTGTTGTGGGTTTTTTTATCTTTTCCTTGTATGGAAACGCTAAGTCTTGTCAGAACATTTTCCCTTGAATTATTCAACCCCATAGTGACTTTTATGTGTTTTCTGACAGCATGCTGTAATCGTGAAGACTAAGTTGGCTCGTGTCATTCTATTTTAAATTTTAAAAAGTATTTTAGTAAAACTGGACCATTCCGGCATTTCGAATAGTTAAATGAGCAACAAATGCCTTCGTTCGGCCAGCAGGGGTTCTGGTTTTGCGTGCATCGCCTTAGACATGGAAGCATTGAAACAAAACAAAAATAAAAATCAGGACAGGAAACCTCAATTCCAAATGCTAGCTGAGCTTTTAGCGGCATGACTGATGATTTTTCACACTCCTTTCAAATCAGAGGGGACGTTAACATCTAAAAGCTTAGCTCCCCTCCGCTAACAGCCCTCAAGAATTACAGCATAATACATGTTTCAGAGCCACTCGCTTCGAATCAGGTTCTCCGATGTCTGTGGAGCGTCTCTGATGTCTGCTGCTCCTGTCGTATTTCTGAATAATGCTCATGTGAGCTGATGTGTCGCCATTTGCAGGCCCTTCATTCTCCATCGCCATCCAATCAGATGCCAGCACTGTTTATCCGTGGGAGACGGCAAAGTTGGAGTGTTCGCTCAGTGGTTCTGGATCCTCACCAAAGACTGGTACTACAGCAAACCCACACTCACACCTCATTTTCCCCCCCTATTTTTTAGAGATTTTTGGGCGCAAATACACCTAAAGTTGTCTATGTAACGATAAAATGCTAATTGTTGCATCTGGACATTTTTCAGCCAGAAAATACCATTCTCGGATTGACACTAACCATGCGTGCAGTGGTTCCCTCTTTCACTTCGTTTATGCAGTTCTGTCACCCCCCTTCACTTTCATCACTGCACTCTTTAAACAAGCATCCGTCTTCTGCCCCCCCGCTCCCTTCCCTCATCATTCCATACTCTAAATTAAACAGATCACATGACCTCATGCATCACTTACCGCCTCCCTCTGCCCATCTGTCACCATCATTTCCCCATTGGTCCTTCCCCTCTCTGTGCATCTTTCTTCACCCTTCTTCACCACCACACCAGTAGACCACATTCCTGTGTGTGTGTGTGTGTGTGTGTGTGTGTGTGTGTGTGTGATGGGGATGCACCTGTATCCTCCCAGGAGTGAATGTTGTCATGCACGTATGATGCTCATGCACAAACACAGGCGGACAGCCAGGACAGCCCTGCATGGGTGTGAACGCCACCAGGTGGTGGAAACGCAGGTGAGGCGCATCGGCGGCTCAGAACCTCGGACTGTTTCCATCGGCTCGTAACAGGCAGGTGTTGTCTATCAACCACTTCCTGTTTAGGCCACGTAAGCGACATCTCCAGCCTGCCGGTTGTTTCTTTGTTATATCTGCTCAAACAGGGTTCAGGCAGGTTTGTGATCTAATTGAAATAAGTGTGAGTGGCGTGTGCGTGCCCCAAGCGTGACCTGGGGCCCGCCAGAAGGATGGCGTATCCGTTGGGGCGGCGGGAACATTTCCAGGAAGGTTCAGGAAACGCGGCAGATGTTTTCCTGCTCTTTTCTGCAGGTGATGCTGACTGACGTCAGGGTGTTGTTGTGTGTGATTACGAATGAAGAAGATCACCATGTGCAGCAGTCAGCTGGGATCTGCTTCACACTCTTTAACCTGTGTTTTGTTAGGCCTTCAGTTAGAGCCATATTCTGTTGGCTTCTTTTTTATTTAAATTAAGTTCTTCAATTACAACAAGTTTATATAAAGAATGTCAACAAACTCAAATATTTAAACACACAGAAGTCCGAGATTAGTTTTACTGTTCCAGACCTGACAAATTTAGATTTATCAAAACTAAATTCTACTTTAGGTAAAGCACATCTTCGACTTCAAAGAACCGTCTTGACCAGAGTTAGGATTGTTTTCCTGGCAGTTTGGAATAGGTGCGCTGGCAGGTTGTTTCCAAGGTTTTATTTTCCTTCCAGGCAGAGTTGTAAGTCATTAGGTAACTACTCCGATGTTACTGTTCCATTTATAAAAGGACCTTCGTCATTACCGCGCAGCACAGTAAGACTTATTGGTAGACAACTCCTCTTAAACACACCTTGGAATCTGGGCGTGGCGGCCTGGGTGCTGCACCCTTGGCCCTGCTCCATCTCAGCTGATTCAGCCGGGACTCAGACACGAAACCCCCGTGGTCCATCACTGCCACACCTCTGCAGCTCACTGTTCCAGGAACAACTTGCTCGGAGTTACCTTTCAAGGTGACGAGCGCTCGTATGCCCGTGTGTGTGTGTTTCGCATGTGTGTGAGAGTCATTCCTAAAAACGACTCTCGTCAGGGTGTTTGAGCTTGTTTTCCGGATGGTGAAACGCAAAGGAAAGATTCCCCCTCTCCTGCCTCACTCCTTAGTCAGCCGGGGATGGAACGCAGTTGAGCAAACACACCTCGGTGCTGCTTCATCTTTCCCTGATGGAGGTGCTGCAGGTGCTCCATGGAAACGATCACATGGTCTCTAGCAGAATACTGGGTATATCCTGGCCTATATTTAAACACGGAATGCAAAATTGGTATGTTTAGGCTGTAATGATCTAAGAACAAGTATGGGTGTCCTATTTCCCAGAATTCACGTTCCCTGCTCATAAAGGATGGTTTAGGGATTAGCTGAATGTTTACATTAAGGACGCTATAAAAGATGATTGTTATCATGACTCAGAAGGAATCTTTCTGGTTTCGCTACTATGACTCAAAAGACTTAATGATTAATCCCCCTAACTTCCTTCACACTCACAGATTGTGTAAACGCGGTCACGAGTTTGTCACACCGACGGCATTCTTTTGCAAGTAGCTGCAAGTTGGAGCCGCGCTCACCTGGAGTGTTTGGAGTAATGACGGGCCCCTGGTGAACACGCTTTATTACCCTGCGTCTCCTGACGGTTTGACCGCGTTTCTATTTCCGTCCTGTGTTGAATTTAAGCCCTTTTTTTTTTTCTGGATTTAGTGTAAATGAAAACTTTTCACCGCTGCGTCCAGATTCAAGCGAGCGAGCGAGCGAACCGTGAGGCCTCGCCAACCCGGGTGTTGCGTACCCTGGCCGTCCTCTCAGCCAGAACCGCTGTCCATCATCTGTCCCCCTTTTTTTTTTTTTCAGTCTTTTCTGTGAATCGTGTACGTGCCAGAATCAGCCACCCCCCACATCTGTTCGATGACATGAGTTTCTATGAGATATCATGTCTGCTAGGTGCTGACTCAGCACTCCTGAACCCTGGAATCTCGGTGTTTTACTTGATACCAGTCTGCGTCTGTGGGATGACATCACCATATGCGATTTTTTTCAAAACTTATTTTTCACCCTTTGACTGACAGTTTGGAGTCTTTTCACACTGCGGGAATTATTTATTAATTTGTCTCTGAAATCCTTAAATGTTAAAATAACAGCACACCACTCTGTTCTTCCAAAAAAAACTGAGCTTTGTAGGAAGAAAAAAATAGACTGGTGTCAGACGCCTGCCGTCAATCCCGATGATGTCATTGCGAGCTAAAACAGACTAAAGAATATGCAAATGAATTTTTTTTTCCCATATTGTATTATTATTCCCTCTGTGAACAGCTCTTCAACAAACCAGGAGGTAGGGGGTCACGGTCCACTGTTACATTGTCCAAAAGCAGAAGTGCTCTTTCCACGTGCTGATATCACGGCTGCCTTTGTTTCATCCTTCATTAAAATTGTTTCATCAATGCGACTACCAATGGAGGTTCAGTTATTACACTTGGCTCATCTCTTCTGAAATGGGTCCAAAAGCCTTCTGAGGTAATGTCTATTCAGGCAATTAGATTTTCCCCAAACAGAATCCTTCCAGGATCTAAAAATTGTAGAGGTGTGATTCACTTGCTTTGTTTTACCATGTGTAATTTATTATTGATGCTGGCCTCAGAAGTTACACCAAAGCAAAGGTCAGCCAGGCATGTTTAAACGAACACAGATTCACCGGAAGATGGTCAAATCCCAGTTTAACTTTATTTATAAAAGTGTGACGTTTATTTTTATCCCAGAGAAACTTTTTCTTTAATAGTCCTTTGCTCTGTTACAAATTCAACTTTAATTTATGGAAGCAAAATAAAGTGGCCCTATCAAAATATACATGAAGCCAATAATCAGAACACATTTTAATGGTCAACATGTTGACATTACAACTTAAGTCTGATTTATTTGCATTTATTCATATTTTATTCTGTTCATTTCCACGTGACCCTAACCACTGGCTGTTTAGCTTTACGTTTTGGATTCCACTTTCGCAACAAAACAGGATTTTTCCAGTTTTGCTTCAAAGGTCAAAATCAAGAATTGTCCAAAAACAAATTATTTACAAGTGCCATCACAGTAGGATGCAGGCCTCTTTTCTGTTTTTCTTTTTGTCTCACTTTTTCACTTCCTCCTCAGCCTCTCCTCCACTCTCACCAAATTACCCAGCTGTCTTTGCAGGGCCAACAGGCAGCCGTTAATTAGCCAATCTCACGCTCCGTTAGCCAGCCGGGGAGACAGAACGAGGTAGAGGAAGAATAGTCGGCGAGCTGGAGAGAGTGACGAGAGGCAGCAGTGAATGGGGGGAGGTGGGCGAAAAGAACATTGGCTTGGAGTGGCTTGGGGAACCCCATGCAAAGTTTCCCGAAGAGATAGCGAGGAGGAGGAAGCCTGTGAATTTGAACAAAGCGGAAATGTAAAGAAGAATGGATTATCGTTGTTGAACAGGCTGGACAGATGGAGAGAGTCGGGAAGGTGTGTGAGGCATGTGAGTGCGAAGTGTGAGGCGGCGAAGTGGGAGGCTTCCATGATTCCCTATTGACTGGCGCGAAGGAAGGAAAAAGATTCGATTATTTTCAGTCAAAACCGGAAGATTTGGCAGCAACGCTGCCGTCAAGCTTCAGGAACCACCGCGTTTCTTTTAGTCTGTTCATCCATCAAGGGCGGGAAGTCGAGTGCCTGGTGACCTTTGTTAACCTGCATGATGGCTGGCTCTTTAAAAAGAAAGCTGTAAAAAAAAAATACAAAGAGGGAGAGTAGTGGAGAGACATGACGGTGAAGCCCAAATTGAATTTGTTGTTTAGATGGTCCCGAACGACGGAGCAGTGCAATCTTTTCTGCTCCATTAGGCCCTGCACTCCAAGCAGGAATGGGAGCAAAAAAGAGCTTCAAAGGAAATGGCAGATTTCAGTGTGATCACACTGGGAAGCAGCTTTTCATGTGCAGCGATAAAACCTGATAACTTCACTCCGGGAGGTTGGTGTCAGTTTGGCCTTTACATTGGGAAGGCTCAGCAGGAGCAGCCCCAGATGGCTGACAAAGGCGTCAATCAGGGGGGCCGATAAATGCCCTCATTTATCGGCCACTTCTTTGCAGGTGATGCAGGGTCGCTTGTGCCATTTAGGTGATAAACTACCATCCAACATGGCCGCTGTAAAAAAGTAGATCCATCGGTTTTTAACGCATGTCCCACTGAGGTCCCACTGAGGTCCCTCTGTCGTGCTAAAGAACCAGGGGACAGAAGATGCATCGGGAAAATCTAAATGGGCGCATTTCCCAAAATCCTTAGGAGTAGAAAAGACACGTGTAAAATGAAAGTGCGGAAAACACTATGAGATGAGCATTCGTTTAGCAGAGCTTTTATTACCTATGCATGCAGCACGTAACGAGGCAAACTTTGCGTCCCAGCAGCTTTTTCTGCTAAAATAGCCGTTGTATGGGGTTTAGTATTCCACGCTAGCAGAGCTGCTCTGCTGTATGGAGTTTAAAAAAAATAAATAAATAAATAAAAAGCAGGCTTTCATTAGCGGTACTGTTGGTAATTGTCAGTCTTTTGTGCGTGCGTTTTAGGCAGTTTTATACTCTGGACTTTCCTCAAGGGATTAATCCCAAGAAATCCAATCAGACTGTCTTCATTTCCACCGACAGCCATTTTAGTTTTATTAGCTCAGACAGGGACCAGATATTATTTTGAGTTGTGCCGTAGTTTCTCCTCTGCCATCCCATCTCCAGGCTCTGCCCTTAATAAAGCTGCCTCACACCTTGAAATAGTGTTATTAGTGATGGAGCTAACAATATTGTGGCATTTTCACAGATGGCGTTAGCCTGGCTTTGCCCATAATTACTTAAAGCACGCCAAACCTCAGAAGACGCTATCGCGGTGCGCTTGGATACTATTGGAGGTTTTCCCCCCCAGGGGGCTTTCTGATGGGACACAGACGCAGCTTCTGTGTCCGGCACTTAAAGACGCTCACACATGCAGCCGGAGCTGGGAATCGACCACCTGACCTTCCATTCAGCGGGCAGCCGGGTCCGTCTGGGCCGCAGCGAGCCCGTTCACGCTGCCATTTTCCCATGAAAAAGGACAAAGAGTTTTATTGTTCCGGCCTGGGTTATTCACTCAGACTGTCATAGGCCATAAAATAGGGTTTCCAGGCGTGTGGGATCAGGCTCGTTTTAAAGATAAAGTCAAAGTGATAAAAACGCTTTTCTTAATGGTGGCAAAACTTTGATTCTGTGCAACTTCAAGTAAAATGTAATGGTTGAAACTCATCATCCAGATCCAGAAATTGGGGACTTTTTAAACACCGGCACACACGGAACCTTTTGATGTTTGAAGCTAAAAAATTAGGACAAAGTGCCCACAGGTTACTTCTGGAATTCCACTCGTGGCACAGTTGTGGGAGAAAGCCAAGGACGGAAATTCTCTGACCTAAAGTTGATATGAGCTTTTGTCAGGCATAAACCGTGTATGTTTATCTGCAGTTGTGGATGCGCCACGATACTGCGGCGTGGGGCTTTCTGCTGAGTCATGGTCACTGTCAGCAGCACCCTATTGATGACTGATGGAGGTCATCCAGAGCAGGCAGTCCGATTGTCTTTTGGGGTTCCAAAAGTCTATATTTGTCCGCTTGGTCCAGCTGGGGGGTCAGGATGGGACACTGCTTTTAGCCCCTCCTGCAAGGAGGAGATCTAGGGGGGCGGAGGAGGAGCCCGCATTCCTCCTCAGGCCCGTCCTGCCACACGCTCGCATTAATGAGCGCCTCGAGTTGTATATAAACCAAATAATCTCCTCTGTGACAAAGTCCTTTTAAATCCCCCTCCCTCTCCGTCCTCTCCACCATCAAGAACAAAGACGGTGAAGGATGGAGGCTAACAGTGAAGAAGCAAACGCTGGCTAATTATAGCCGCGCTCCTGGTTTTTTTTTTTTTTTGGGTTCACGTCGCTGCCTCGGAATTATGCAAAGTGCGCGTTTGATCATTAACTTGGCGCCGCCGCGTGACGCCAACACGTACGTTCAGACTGGCAGCCAGTCAGATCAAGTGACTTATGTCAGAATATAGAATAGTTGTGATTATGAGAAGGATGCGAACGCAAAAAAAATCTGCCTCCGTTGTAGTATTTTTATTTTTTTGTGGCATCGGATGAATGAAAATCCTCAATCCTTCTTTCCCCGCTCTAATTAATACACTCGCGCTCTTTGATTTTGTGTCAAGCAGGATGTTGGGAGAGCTGCATCCACTTTTGGAGGGGTTTTTTTGGGGAGGGGTGTTAGCACACATACCACTACACATGAGGTCCCATTAGAGCACCCAGGGAATTTAGAACTGCATCCTCTGGTGTTGGTACCCACAACAACACCGCCACGCTCTGTGTGTGTGTTTCATCACGGATTAACTCCGATTCTGTAGTCCTGCTTTAATCTACACCAAATGAAGTTTAAAGGGATTAAGGAGAAGCCTTCTCAATGACGCCTTTGTGTTTTCTGTCCTCCATTAGGACTTTCAGGGATTCTCCTGTACAACGTGCGTCATCGCTGATGGGTTGAATGGTCCGTTTCCAGTAAAGGGGTCCAGCATTGCTGCTAATGACCGACTGCGAATGTTGAGGTTTCTTGTTTGCTGGCGTACGTAGCTGATCGATGTCTAAACGTGCCGTAGTGCTGGGCGGTGTGAGCAAAAATTTATATCGCCGTATTTTTCAAAATGATATCGGTTTCACGGTATTTGTTTTTTATGCAGGTCTGGGTGTTAGAACCATGTGTTCTAATGATTTAGACGAAGCACTGCAGTAACCTGGCGTGGAATGACCTGTTTTGCCTTTACGAGGAATGAAAATTGGAGGAAAACATTACTGTCCAACCTAGAATGAGCACGGGCTTGCATGGCCTCACAGAACGGCGCTGTTTTCAAAGAGCTGGCCCTTTGATTTTTTTTGTATTGTGCAAACGAATAAGTAAAAATATTTTGAAATAATCAACAACGTTAACAATCACTGACCAATAATTTGAGTTGGTCCTGATCTTCCAAGACGTGTTTGTGGCTGAGGTGGTGCAGCAAATTGCTAGCGTTGCCTCCTGCGGCTACAAAGTTAGCTCTCCAGCATTCACAGAGAATTGCTGTTTGATCAACGTTGGGTTTTTTTGACACCAAAAAACTTCAAAGCAACAGACGCAGCTCTTTGGTCTCTTTAGTACAAGTTCTTCTGCGTCATGTTCAACTTGTTCTAGAACTTTCACTGTTCTCATCCATCTTCATCGCTCAGCTCGCCAGTGTGTCGTCACCTAGTCGTTGACATTTCTGACCGAATTCGTCTTTCTAAGACATTTGAACGCAGCGCGGCTAAAGAGCTCCCGGGTTGGTTGATGCTAGCGCCCAGCCATGGAGGCAGCTCCTCGTTTCCCTTCACGAGTGGATGTTTTCTCTACGTTCCTTCTGTTGCGAACCTTCAGATCGTGCTTTAGAGTCTGCTGGGCCCCTTGGGAAGAAACGGAGAAGACTCTCACGACTGCGTGTCGAAGGATTGAACTTGCGCTAAAATAAAAACATGTAGAAACTGATTTCAAACTCAGAGAGATTAGCAAACCGCATTATGAGTTCAGTATTATCGATGCTAAAAAGCAGGGAAGAGCTGTGAGAACTGAATTACTGCTCAACCAGGTGGACCTGGATGGAAATCCAGTATTAGCCTGGAGCTCAAGGATCGTTGCTCCACTTTTTTTTTTTTTTTTTTTTACAGCTGTTACAGATGTTTGGAGAAGCAAATGGTTGCCCCCTACAGACCTTGATAAGAGGTCTGATGGCAGGAGCAAGAGTCCAGCTGAGGCGTAAGGTGGAGCGGAGGCCCGACTCTCACCGAGGCCGGCGTTATTACTGCCGCCGCTCCAGGTTTTTAATGACCCAGCACTTGGATATTAAAACCATTAAGGGAGGGAGGAATTGAGATGTGATTCATTACTCCTGCTGCTCTCCTCCTCTTCATTACATTCACTCTTCCTCCTCATTCGTTGCTGTTTTCCCTAATTTCTCCTCGTTATTGTCTCTCTTTTCTCTTCCTTTTTCCCCCCTCCCTCCCCTGTGCAAATGTTCTTTATTTTCCTCCATCTGTGTTCTGTGGTTGTCTCCAAAATGACAGAGGATGACTAAAAACTTCACGGGGTGTCCGTGTGTGTGTTTCCTTGTGTGTGTCTGTGTGTGTCTGTGTGGAGGAGGTATACTGCTAATAGTCCCTCTCTCCCTGACAGACTAATGACTAGTTTCAGCTTCTCTCTCTCTCTCTCTCTCTCTCTTTTCCTCTCTTCCTTCTTCCCTCTTTCTCTCTCCTTCTCTCCCTCCCCCCTCCTTTGACAAATGGCTCACTCATCCAAAACCGCCGCCAAAGATTACATCTTCTCTTCCCAAATTTGTTTTTTCTTGCTCTTGTCGTCTCCATCCTCGGCTTCATGTCTCACGTCTTTCTTTGTCTTTTTAAATCTCATTGTGGAAGCGATGATGTTATCGTGCCGACTGTAGTCCTTTGTTTTTCCTCCTCCTCCTCCTCCTCCTTTTTTTAGTTGGACAGTCTCCTCAGTAAAATTGGATCTGTGTCTATCTCCGAGGACGGCGGTGGTCACATGACAGATCGGAATATTTGGACTTTTTTTTTTTGGTCTCCAACTCATGATGTCATTTCTTGATTTCAATGAAAAATGCAGATGGAGCAAGTTGTTCTTTTATCTCATCTATTTTCAAGTCTGGGACTTTTGTTATTACTGTTATTTGTAGTTGAAAACAGCAGTTAGAGGGCGATAAAGGAACTGACAAGGTTTTCATTGGTATCGAAGTAAAAGATGAGTAAGAAAAAGGTTCGAATAGGAGCAAAAAACTAATATATAAAGTGATTTGACCTGAATAAATCTGGTTTATTCACCCAAACAAGGTGATTGTGAGCCCAGAAAAAGCAGTTTGCCACAATCCTCAGTAATTTCTAATGATTCATTTCCTACAGATGACTATTAATCACTTTTCTGGGGGGATCTGGACCTTTGGCTCGGTGACGTTGGACTATGGCCGCTTTACTGGAACCTTTCCGTCTGTTTCTTCTCTTTACAGACGATCTGGCCTATGAGGTGCGCTGGTTTTTCACGCGGCTCCGGGGTGGGGAGACCACCACCCAGGTGGCGAGCATCGACCGCTTCGGCGTCGTGAAGAAAGAAGTCCGGAACTCCTCCAGCGACATGTCGGTGGAGCGCAAGGACGCCAACGCCTACGTGTTGAGCGTACACGGAACTCAGGACAGGTGGGTGCTGGGGTGGCGGTGGGGGGGGGCGAGGTTTTCCGTCCTAATAGTGTCGAGTCATGGTCGTTTGCACTCCCCCAGCGACAGCGGACGAGTACCACTGCGTCACCACCCCCTGGTACCTGTCGGCATCAACGGGCGCCTGGACGGAAGGGGCGGAGCTGTCCTCGTCGCGGATCTTCCTCACAGTCCGCTTCGCCGGTGAGCAGAGAAGCGTCTTCGCATTGGTTTTAGAAACCAAACCACCTTTTTGACCTTTATCTCCTTCGTGCGCGACAGTGTGGGAGTCCCTCCAGCTACCGCTGCTGTACGGCGTCTCCGCCTCTATAGGTAATGTAACCGCCCCCGTCCTCCCGCTCTTTCATGCGTTATTTCAGGGAACGGTTGCCGACTTCACACCAGTTTTTTTTTTGTTTCTTTTGTTCTCTTTTCCCACCCCACCTCCAGGCGTCGGCCTGTTTTCCCTGGTCTTCGGGTTGGTGTGCGCGCACTGCTGCTGCCGCAACACCGCGCACACTCCCCGCTCCCGCAACAAACTGATGGACCTGGAGATGGACTGACAAACAATTTCCCCCCCCCACACGCGCTGCAGCCCTCACAGGAAGCACCACCCGCCCAGCGGCGCGCCAACGACTACTGGGACACCCACCTGTTCCAGGGCGACGGACGCTGGGACTGAGGGGCGGCGCCAGGGTCCCGTCAGCAGCCTCCTCCTGGAGATGGGCGTTCCAGCCCTGTGAGGGCAGCGCCTGGGGGGAGGGGCTGGGTGGGGGGTGGGAGTGTGTGTGCGCCTTCCAGACTTTCTTTTTTTATGAAGACCCGAGCAAATCTTTGATGCTTCCAGTGATTTATTTTTTTTTTTAAACTCATTTGATAGATCACAGCTCAGCGAGGAGCTCCGGATACTTCACTGCCGCTGGGAATCTAGAAGCACTGAGCAGCTCCTTCTGGGGCTGGTGGTTTTCGCTTGTCCTTTTCTTTCTCAGTTTGTTTTTTTTTTTTTGTCTTCTCGTGCCAAGGCTCGCTGTTAGAGCACAACTAGTCCCCGTTCCTCGGGCGGGGGCGAGGGAGGGGGTAATGGGGGACAGTTCTGCAACCCCCCCCCAGCTCCCAGAGTATCCCTGACCCACCGTATTCCCCTTTATTCCCTAGTTTTATGAAAATTTGAGAGATTTTAAAGACGTTTTTAAGCTTTACAGAGATATGCAGTGCGTGTGTTTCCGTGTGAGGTGTAAGTGTACGAACATCAACAGTCAACGGTGCCAATCTTTGATCCATAGCCAGAATAACACTTGAACGCCGCTCGCAGCAGCGACCGGAAGCACTCTTCTTCTTCTTCTTCTTCTACTTCTTCTCCTTCTTTTTTAAATATCGTCACACGTACCGTGAGCGTTTCTGTGCGGGTGCCGTGAGTTTGCATGTGCCGTTTTCTACTGCGAGTGGCCTCATAGACGAGCATTTGCAGGGGTTCCCTCTCATGCATTTAGGCTTTTGGTTGGTTTTTTTTTTCCCTCATGGGAATCATTATTTCACCGGTGCCCAAAACGTGACGTGACGACAACTCGCCTCGTAACAGCGCAGTTCGAGTTCTGGACCACAAAGTCATGCATGCCACAAATTGCTTTTTTTAATTTTTTTTTTAAAGGGAATAATCAGAAACAGCTCTGCCGACCGTGGGGGCTGGGATCAGCGCCTTTAACCAGTAGCTCCCATCGCACATTTTTCAACAAACACTGAAGGTGTTGCATCAACTGACCCTGTCTGAACGAACAGGCGGATGATAAACGAGAGAAAAGCGGCACGACCTTCGGGAATCGGCCCTCGGAGACGAGGAAGCCTGAGCTGTAGGACATTAAAATAAAACTGTTTAAAACGACAGATCTAAGCTAATATAGAATCCGAACTTTCTAAATGATTTGCAAACTAAAACCTCTGACTAGTCGGGGGGGCGGCCGCAGCAGTCACAGACACGACAGTGTTGTTGTTGTTGTTTTCTAAGAACGAATGAAATGAAAGCGTCCTTGCACATGTGCCAGGTGGAAGGTTTGACGGGAGGAACCTGGGAGCCCCAGATGGCAGGACAGGCGTGGGGAGGCGGCGGGGGCCTCGGCAGCGTGGGGGCCCTCTGACGTCTGTGGGCTTTTTCTGTCTCTGCTGCTGAAGGAATCGTGGGTGGACGACCACGCAGAGCCGTGGACGCAGCTCTGTCCCACTCCAGGAGGACACCGGACGGCGCTGAGCCGCACCCCCCCTACCCCCCGACCCAGGTCTAACCAGGCCTACGTTACACGGTTCTGCCCAGGTTCTGGTTCCAGGACATTTGGAACTCAAACGGTTATATAATCGCCATTCTTAAAAGCCCAAATCTATAAATATCCGCGATGACGGCTGTGGAATACGACACCATCTGCTGCAGGACGCAGCCGGGGGGGGGTTTTGGCCGAGCAGCGATGCATCTTTGGTCTTGAGATGGCGACCGGCCGTCCTCGTCTAAACCCGCGCTCTGGGGACGCCTTTGAAAAATGCAGTTGCAGCGTCCAAAATGTTTTGCCACTATCACGCACACACACACACACACACACACACACACACACACACACAGGCACAGGTGAATTATAGGGCTCCTCTAAATTTGGGCAGTTACACAGCAAATGCGTCACGCGCGTCACTGAACATGTCTGAGCGAGACCTGCTCGGCGTCTTGTCGTTCTTTTGTCATTTTCTGACTGTGACGACTTGTGATGGTTTGTTTTGTTTTGTTTTTTTAAATAAATAGATTTGTATGATATCTATTTTTTTCCTGTAACTGGCTAGCCGCTTTCTTTTTTTGGGTTTGAGCTTTTTTAAAAAGATTTCTCTCTCTCTCTCTCTCTCTCTCTCTCTCTCTCTCTCTCTCTCTCTCTCTCTCTCTCTCTCTCTCTCTTTCTCTCTCTCTCTCTCTCTCTCTTTCTCTCTCTCTCTCTCTCTCTCTCTCTCTCTCTCTCTCTCTCTCTCTGTTTGGGGTTCTGAATCTTGCTCCGGTCTCTAGTTTAATAGTTGGCAGAGGTCATGACCTTTTCTCCAGGTTGACACACACTTATTGGGAAGTTAGCAGAAGCCACAGGAGAAGAATTCAAGGGAATTCTGGGATGTGCTTCCATCTTCCTCTGCGGAACCACGGACAGGATTCTCTCATTTTCAATTTATTCCTTTTTTTTGCATTTCTTACTGATATAAACTGAATTTTCACAGCCTTTTCAAACCTGTGCTGGTGTTTTAGTGTAACCTGTAGGCAGCCGGCCGGGTTAGTTGGTAATCTTGGATCGGACCTGGAGCGGGAGCACACAGATGAGCATTTTCCTTGTTTCTACAGTTCAGACACTTAAAAGTTGGGAAATGTGGAAAGGTTCCTGTGTCACATTCCATCATTGAAAGGTTTTCATATGATTTTATAGGGAATTTTCAAAGATTTTGGGATAATCAACTAAAAGGCAAAGAGTTGCTTCTCTAATTTTGCTAACTTCTCTCTATTTTAAACGCATAGACGGATAACGGAATCAAATCCGTTGTAGGCTGATGAAGAGGGTGTCGGCGTGAGTCCACTGACAAAAATCCCATCATATTCTGGTCACCCGTGGAACAGCCCCGCTGACTTGCCTCCGGCTGAGCGCGTTTTTTTCCTTCTTTCTTCTTTTTAAAGATCCTCCTCTGAGCTGCGACTCATTTCTCCTCCGTCCCGGGTCGAGCCGTCAGTCAGACTTCGCTTCCAAATGGGAGGAATAATGATCGGCAGCAGCAGACGGGACGGCGGCTCCCTCTTCTCTCACTCTGGGATTTTTCACTTGATTTGCTGTGACGTCTCTTTCGCTCCCTCCATTAGAGATGCAGATGAGCTGAGGCCTCCTTGGCTTTTCTTATTTACACCTCCTTCACACCCGATCTCTCACTCCTCTCTCCACTCGTCCTCTCGTCTCATGCGGTGATGGAGACAAAGGAGACGCGCCAGCATCGATTGGCTCCTTCCCCCTCTCGGGGTCCATTTGGCCCACTTTTTTGGGCCCTCCGCGTGCGCGCCGACGCTCCCGTGCACGCGGCGGCCTCCTGCGGCGCGCCCTGACTTCCTGTTGTCTCATCTGGTCACATCGCTGCTGTTCACGATATTTGTTTTATCCCTTTTCCCCCCTTCTGGGCAAGCGCCACTTTTCATGGCGCTGGTCCCCCGCCCCCCCGACCTGAGCGCGTGTCGCAGCTTGAGGCCTCCCTCCACGTACCGGAGAACTCAAACGGAGGAGAAGCGCCCTCCCTGGAGCCACCCAGAGGGGACAACTTTGCTCATCGGCTTTCTAATCGTCACTGATGTTTGAAATCCAACAACAACAACGTTGCTGCTGCTGCTGGGCCATAAAGAGGGAACATGAGTCAGAACTCCAGAGTTCTGGATGCTCGAATTGGATTCAAATACCTTAAAATACGTTTTTATTGTCGCTGTTGTCAGTTGGGAAAAACAGCATCTAAAGCAGGAATGAAGAGTTAGAATCTACACGATGAGTGCAGCTTCATGGGTTGTTGAAGCCTAATGGATTTGACTTTTTCCTGTGTTTCCTACGTGCACAGGTTACTGTTGTAGCAGGTTCAAGGCCCTCAGTTGAAAGGAACCAGACAAAGCTTGAAAATGTCACACACACACCGCCAATCCATCTAAACCACTGAAACCTGGGCCCTGTAGGTGGCACGCTAATAAAACACAAAATGTGCAGCTCTGCAAGACGGACGTGGACGTGTGCCTGTCAGCTTCGCAGCTATTACTGAAAAAATCAAAGAACAATCGCTAACACAATGGCTAACATTTACTGCATGACGTCATTGGGTCGTGTGTGTGAGGAGAGCAGAGGGGCCACCTCGTGTGTGTGACAGGAGCTTCGTTTGGAGAGTTTCTCCGTCGTCAATCAACCCAGTGCTGTGAAATTTCACTTTCTTGTAATTCCTGATTTTCTGATTAATCACCACACCCACTGGCCAACTGGTTAAACACACACACACACACACACCCATCAGGATTGAGCACCTGAAAAGCAGCAGGTGAGCTCAGTCGCTTTTGACCAAAATGGAAGAAGCCAGAGGAGGAAGAGGAAGGCTGGGAGAAGACAATCTGTGGAGGACAAGTAGGAGGTAGAGGTCGGGGACGAGGAAGAGCCGAAGCAGGAGGAGAAGGTCCTCCGAGGAGAAGAGGACCAAATTTGACCAATGGAATCGCTGCGGCACTGGCTCATCGTCAGCCGTGATTGGCCGATTTTTTTAATGAAGAGAAATAAATCTTTTCCTCAGTCTGGTGCGGTGTTTTTATTCACCGTGTTGTGTTTTTGTTGTGTTTTCCCTGTGGATCACTACAGTCATGTGATCACCGGTGGAACAGCTAAAAGGGTCTTCGGCGAACTCCAGCAGTGTTTAACTGGTTCCTGAGTGGAGCCTCGTGAAAGGTGTGTGTTCTTTCTGGTGTGGTTTTTATTAACGTGTGTTTAGTTTGGACAAGAGTGTTTGCACAGGATCTGAGGTGTTCTGCAGCTCGTGTGTGTGTGCGGTTTGTGCTAATCATGTGTAGTGTTTTGCAATTCAGAGCACTGTTTTCAAAATTGCGCCTAAGCGATCATAAAAAAACAGTTTCCTCCTCCTCCTCCTCCTCCTCCTCCTCCTCCTTTGTCAAGACTTCTCTTTCTAATTTTAGCAGCCAGATGTGGCGGATTTACAGCTGGCGGATCTCAGAGTAAAAACTGAAAAACGGATGCCAATTTCTGACCCTCCCTAAATCACACTCGGCCCTGTTGTGTTTAATTGTTATGGCTGGTTAGAGAATTTAATGCGGTTTGTGTGTGTGTGTGTGTGTGTATTAATTTCACCCCAGAGTTGCCTATTTGTTTCTAGAGGAACTGGACCCAGCGTGGCGCCACAGACGTGGATCAAGTCTCTGTTGTTCATTCCACAGTTAGCGTCTCGGGGGGCCCCGGGCCCCAACACCAAGCGCGACTCCACAGCGCCCCCAGCGGGCAGCACAGGTGCGGGTAACGGTCCTCGAGTACTCGCTCTGCTCCTGCATGGGTGTGACCCACTGCTGATGAATAACATGTTTATCTTCTCACATGTGAACACAAGGGATGATGGGATATGTTTTATTGTTTAGGTAGAGCGGTGGCTCACTCGTTTTTTTAAAAAATAATACTAATTTTGGACATTTTTAGCACAGAATGATGTGAGAAGCTTTATTAACGCCTGTAACAGAAGGAAACCCTACAGCTTTAACTTCCAAGAGTGAATAAACCATTTAGTCAGGCAGCTACTTGGACACCTATCAGTTTCTCTGTTGAATCACTCATACTTAGGGTTAGGGTTGTTTTTGGACATAACTCACACTTTTATTCATAAATCCTCCACTTTACCTCCACTGTTTTAGGTCATTTCGTCTTCATATTCTTATTTTCTTTGCTTAACTCTCTTTAATGGGACTTTATTACCAGGAGTCCCGCTGCCGTTGGAAACCCAAAAATAACAATACTTTTATTCTCAAATGTACTTACTGCTTTCTGCCCTACATCTGACGCAAATAGAAAGGATGGAAGTGATGATGAGCAACGAGAAGTGAAGACTGAGCCCGTCCACGCCTGCAGGAGGTCGACCACCTCTGGGTCTGCTTCGCCTCATGGAGGAGCTAACACAATGTGTGTGTGTGTGTGTGTGTGTTTAGGATTGCCACGATACCTTCTTAACACTTGAACCTCACCATGGTAACTTTGTTAGCACATGGGTGGGGGAGGGGCTGAGCTGGGCGAAGCTGCATTTGTGAGATTTATTATGAAGCTATTTGTGACCTCACTTTCACACACACACACACACACACACACAAACACACACAAACACACACACACACGCACACACACACACACACACTCAGCATTGTTTCATACTCACAAGATACCGCCTTAAAAGGCTCTTCTTCCTTTTTTCCATCTCCTGCAGGCTTTACCAGCACCATTTATGAAATATTCAACATGATGCGTCGTGGAGACGGAATCAGCTGACGTGGAGCCCAGGATGAACGGCTGGGGGTGTGTGACGCCTCGATGTTTCAGTCCGTGTTGGGCTCTAAAGACTTGAGCGGGTCAGTCCATTCGCTCCGCCCGTTTACCCGGCTAGGAGAAAACGGCAGGCCGTTTCGGGAGTAGCGAGCACGATTCCCTCAAACAAAGGACGAATTAGCATCTGCAGGATCGAATACGAGCACAGGGATGAAGGCACAAACAAAAGTTTTGAAAGGAGAGTAAAAAAACACCAGAGCGGGAATATAAAACAACATTAGCATCGAGGCCAGAAGAAGATGAGTTCATTTGAATGTGTCGGGAGTCCAAGGCAGCTTATGCAAATCGACGCATGCCCCCAAGTTAAGAACGGGGGACTTCTTTAATGTCGGTGTTCTTTAATGGAATTGATTAAAAAAAAAATGGGCAGCTGCACGTTGAACCAGTTTTTAAATCATATTATAGACAAGCTGCAATAGCGTCATCTGAGAAGAGGATTAAATGCACGCCTGCGAGGGGTCGCGCTGAGGTCAGTGTTGGTTCGACCAGTATAGATTTACACTTCAGGACGGTTCCTCTTCGGTCATCGGGTCCCTGTCCTCTGGCACGAACCCGCCAGGTTTCACCACGAAGGGGAAAACGTGCCATCCTGCAGCCTTAAAGTCCCTTAGCTTCCACTCTGATGTTCCTCTCCGGGTTTCTGGAGCAGATGGGCAACAAATCACACGTCGGCGTTGGCTGCATATGGCAGCTAAAATTATTGAATTGGGTTGTGTGTGAAAGAGAATTTCATCTTAGTCCCAGCCTGCACGGGAAGACAGAAGCAGCTTTCAAGAAAACGTATGGAGCCTTTTAACTCAAGCATCTGACACAAGTAGAAGCCAATTTGGTGACAGAGGGACAGAAAACAGGAGTCCCATTCAGCGTGTTTACCCATGTAGCGCTACGCTAGCAGGCCCGCCTCATATTGAAATGCTGACGGTGTTGTAAATATCAGCCGGCTGAAGAAATAAATGCCCGGTGCGGCTGCCTGACTTCTCCTTCTATGGCGCTCCTCCGGTATGACGCACCTCCGGGCGCTGGGTTGGCGGCTGCGTCCTCAGCTTTGATTCCCGAAGGATGGATGCTTTCCAGTCTTACGAATCAAACACTGAAAAAAACCAATTCGACGGAGCTGTGGGTAATGTCAGTTTCACCAGTCTTGGTGAACAAAAGTGCAAAGCTGTCCCGTGTAGCGCATGCGAACAGTACGGTCCTAAGCCTCCCATCTGGTGCTGTCTTTGGAGCCTTTGTGGATTTATTTCTTTTTAACGCAAAGCTGCCAGTGATGATATATTTGGAGGCGGAATCTGCTGTGACTGAAGGGTGGCGTTTATGTTACTGGGAGACATCTTCAGTTGAGTAGAACTGGTGCAAAACCTCTCTCTGGTCGGTTCAATACCTCTGCAGGCCTGTTGCAAACGTAATGATCGCAGCTCCAAAAATAGGTAAAACTCTGTGGCGATGAGCCCTCCAGATACACGCGTGTGGAAATCATTAACGATGTGTACTGATATCCTGGCTATAATTCCAAGGCTGCAGGGATCTAAGCTAATGCTACTTGAGGGAGCATTAAAGAGGATCAGCAGAGGGAAGAACTTTGGATGCTTGTTTGAAGTAGTTGGAAGCAGTCGAGGCTTCGGTTGATCAGCTTTTTACTTTTTGGACACTTGACATGACGCCGTCTTGCAGATTAGAGTATGTAAGATAATTTGTTGCGCGGATTTAGAAGGGAAACTGGTTGGTACAGGTGAAATGCTGGTTCTTCCGCAGCCTTGGCCGTTATTGGCACCCGCAGGATTGATTCCTCTGTCGCCTCTTCTTTTTAAGATCCGGGAATGTGACTCGTGCCGTCGGCTCGGAAGCAGCCGTCTCATCTTTCTGAGCTGCTAACGTGTAAAATATGAGTTGACCTTGTAATCCTCTGCCAGACATCGCTTGGAACGCTTTAAAAAGAAAAAAAAGGAGAAGAAGCCTCTTCACAGAGTATGTCCCGGCCTGGATTTACACCACGTGTGCACCACCTGCTGCCCTTAAGTCAGCCAGCTCGCGTAAATGGCCTCACTTTTGCTTTCTCTTCGCATCAAAATGGCGCATGCGAATGCAGAAGTACCGCAATTCCTGCATCTCCTTATCTGTCCAAGAGATCCTGCTGGGTTTGGCGCATCAGTGACGTCGTCTCGTGGGTACTAGTGTTCTTCTTCCACTTTTGTGCCAACCATCCACACGCACCCTCACGATGAAGCGGAGACCTGGAGAGACCCCTCCTGTCAGGGTGCCCAGACAGGTCCCCTGAACCCAGAACTAACATCTGCTCCTTCATCCCTTCTTTCTCTCTCTCCTTAATTCAGGCTTTGGGTTTCTGCCTCTTTAAAGCTCCTAGAGACCATTTTGTTGTAAAAGGTGCTACGTAAAAATAAATAAATGAAAATAAACTGGGACTGATGGGCTGAATCACAATACACTAACAAAGACTCGGTAGAAACCACCTCCGGAATCACACAGGCAGCCATAGCTAACTCCGGAAGGGGATGCCGACCTTTGAACCCGGCCGTTCCATATCGTTGCCACTGTGATTACAACCAGTCCCTGTCACCGTGACAGCGGAGCTCGCCGGCAGTCGCCACACGTGGCGGTAACGCATGGAGAAGCGAGGCGTGTCGGTGACCCAGATCCTCTGTTTCTGCCATGTTTGGACAGAGTGGCGCAGACCCGGGTCGAGTCATCTTCAAAGTGCGGTGCAACGGCGGCGGCAGCGGCGCGTCATCAATCAGAGCGCGCCGCTGCAGTCCTATAAACTGCGAGAGTCGAGGCGGGGGAGAAGGGGAAATGTGTCACACTTCAAAAAGCTATCAGGAGCCATTAAATACTGCATATCATTACACCCGGTACATACGCAGGGCGCCCCCTGAACCAAGATGGAGGGAACAAAGCACCCGCTGTGATCCAAATCAAAGGAGAAATGGAAAGAATAGTACCAGTGGGAAGGATTTATCTCATTTATACGTCTTTTAGACATGGGTGCGCGCGCTAATCAACAGGACAATATAATGTGCGTTTTTAGAAGATCTGTGCAACAAAAGTTCCTTTCATTTGTACACCGTAATGACTGTAAATTGCAACGTCTGGTCAGCTCACAGCAGGGTTCCTGGTTTAATTCTAGCCTGGATTTGTCTACTAAATTTGACTTTTTTCGATGGAAAGCGTTGCCAGGCAATCCCAGTATCCTACAGAAAGACATGAGATGAAAACCAACTGTTTTCATGGAGCTGACAGACGTGTTTTCCTGCTTCCGTCCACCCTCATCCATTTACACACTTCTGCGAACCGCCGTGTATCCTGATCAGGGTCAGGTGGGGCAGGCAGCTGCTTGTAACGCAACTGTTATACTGAATTTTTTATGTCCATATAAAACCTTTATCTTATATCAGGGGTGGGCAACTATTTAGCCTGAATGACCACATTGGGTTTTTGATCTTAAGAATGGGTCAGCCTGGTGGTGCAAGGAAAGTAATCCACCAAAAGGGGATCAGAGGTTGACTAAAAATCATACTTGATGGACTATTGACTGAAAAAATATTTTGAAGAGCCTTAAATTAGTCGACAATGAAGCTCCAAACGTTAACATGCTAGGTGAAGGGGGGTCTGAACACTTTCCTAACCAATCAAGCTGACAGCCTTCTTAATTTGGCTTTTAGATAAATTATTAGGAAGGCTCGGCAGGCCGAATTAGGTAGTTTATAGGTCCACATGTGGCCCCCGGGCCTCAGTTTGCCCACCTCTGCTTTATATAAATAGAATTCATAGAGAGAAAACAGTGGATACACTTGCCTACAACAGTCTTATCTTTAGCATCTTCCGCTCCAGTTTTTTAACCTTGCAGTGCGTCGTTACTACCAAACTCATCGAGTGTCAGAGCCCATCGTTGTCGCGCTGACCGTTCATTATTCTGGCCATTGTGGTGCTCTGTGGATGCTCACACACACAGCCTGGGGACAACGCACATTAACCTATTTTCCGCTTCGAGGCTAGGCGGAGAGTTCCAGTCCCTTCACCTAATTAAGTACGGATGTGGATATGCGTCTCCAACAAATGTATACTGAAGATAAAACTGTCAAAGCACATTCTTTTTCCTGAGGTAACAGAACTTGTTGACTAAGTTCAGCCACGGCACAAACCCAACCGCCCACTATCTAATAAAAAAACACGAAAAGTTGAACCCCTTTGAGGCTGTGAGAATATTTGCAGATTTGTAGCCTAGCTGATTAGCATTTTTGTCATGACGTGATCCCGGAGTGAAAAATAAATATGTGCTGCTGGTCTCGTGTTTGCAGCCTGTGCAAAGACAGATGGGTCGATTAAATAAAAACCTCAGAGCCGGGCCATGTGATGCAAACGGCGGAGGGACGAAGGAGTTATGCGATGGCTGCTGGTGTAGCAGCGTGCCACGGGCCCCCTGAATGCACACGGCAACAGAGCTCTGACCCACCGAATTCCAGTTTTTAATCTACACCTCCCCACAAATCCTTATTTTATTTTTGAAACATCATTTTTATTGCCCATCTTTAGCTAGAAATACACCGAATATAGCTACTTGTCCAAAGAGGGATTGATCTGAGGTCTTTCTGAGCCAAACAAAAACAAAAAGTGTTGTTGGTAGACAGATTATACCATTGTGGGGATTTAAAGAAGAAAAAAGATTATTATTATTATTTTAAAGACCCAGGAGCGACGGGCTCCTGAAGAGCTGCTTCCGCCTGTTGCATGAGAATGGCGGTTTGGCGCTGGGTGGTGATTAAGCTGGAGCGCTGACACAGACAGACTCACTGGAGAATAAAAGTCAAGCGGAGCCTGGGGGGGGCAGCTAGGCCGAGCTCCTTCCTCAGTAACATACTGCTCTGTTTGTGCTGCTTGAACTCTCGCCGCTCTCCGAGGTCGTCGCCCCTCCACGCCGCTCCCCTACCGCCCGCAGCCACGTTTCAAATCAAAGAGCCGCTTCATTTCTTTTATTTCTGTCTGAATGTATTCAGTCCCACAAACCGTCAAGTGTGTTTTCACATTTCAACCCTCTCCCAGGACTCTTTTCTATACGCTGGATTTTCTGCTGTCTGGCCATCGGAGCAGCCAGGACCGGTTTGTGGTCGACAGTGTCGAAATTTAAATCTCCTATTTTTACCTGAGCGGCCTTGAAAATTGCACCTCAGAATGTTTTTGACATTTCAGACTAAATCTTTTTTTAAGAACCACTTCTTACTTGTTTTCTTTTCTTTTTTTACACACACACGAAGCTCCTGAATCGCTCGCCGTCCGTTCCAGCCAAACGCACGACTGCTGCTTTGTGCCTGTTTGGAGATGGTGCCTCTGATTTAGGACGGGCGACAGGTCCTCCACAACGTGCGGAGCTCTCGTCCAGGCCGTCCCATCGCTGGTGCAGCTCCACCTGCAGCTGATTTGAAAGGAAACCTTGAAACGGTGGATCATTCACGCAGCCGTAGCTGCCAGTCTGTACTTTGCCTCCATGTAGTGTGAATCATTAAAACTTGGACGCTTCATTAAATATCTCTCTAATGAACTCTGGAATTTCAGAGTTAATTTTCCTCTCTCCTATTATCATTGAAATGAGTTTCATAACTTATCACGGGGAAAATTACTAGACAACTAGAATAAATAAATACCTGTTAACCCTGGTGCTTCCGTGACTCTGGAACAGGGTAGATCTGGACTCATCTGACCACATCACCTTCTCCCATTGCCCCAGAGTCCAATCTAGCAAATAAAAGCATTCTTTTTTCCAGTTAGCCTCACTGATTAGAGGTTTTCTTGAGGCTACACAGCTGTTCAGCCCCAATCCCTTGAGTCCCCTTCACATTGTGCGTGTGAAAATGCTCTTTCTGCAATCTTCTTGGATATTAGCTCTGCTTGATGCATGCCAGTGATTTGATGATGATGATGAGGATGAGGATGAGGATGAGGATGATGAAAAAGGGATGCTGTCCTGAAGAGTGTGAAGCCCTTTGAGATGATCTGAAAACAGGCCAAAACAATGGAGGTGAAGTGAGGGTTGTCATCTCAACTTGATCCTTCTTTTTCCTTAAAAAGCTTCAAAACTGCAGGAACTGAAGGAGACGCTGATTCAGCCACTCGCTTCCTTACACTCGTTTGCTCCATACTCTCTGTCTCTTTCTTCGCTTTATTAGCAGATTGCAGAACCAAAACCAAAATCTTCATCCATTTTTCCAACCGCTCATTTTTTTCACACTGTATTTTGCTGTTTAACTGGCATTTGACCAATCAGTCAAAATCCAGGGATGAATAAAATGTTCGCTTTTTACCGAATTCGAATGTCACTTTAATTTTGTCCAGTTCACCGGACATTTCTGCACAAAACTTCTAAACTGCCGCATGGTAAGTTGATGAAACTTAGTTTGTTTATAGTTGTGCTTACGTGATCACGTATGTGTTGTTTGTGAATCACTCTGGGTAAAGGAGTAAGGTTCGGGCTGAGGGAATGAAGGCACCATATTGGGTTAGACGCCCGGTTCGACCTAAAATTACGCGAATTAGTTATTTAGTGTCCATTTTTGAACTCTACCGGTGGGTCTAGACATGTTTTTAGAACACTATACAGTGATTCAGGGATAATTCTGATCGATTTCTAGAATTATTGAAGCTGTAAAATTTATGATTTTTGTGAGTTTCCAACTATCTAACGAACCACTGTATTTTTAGGCAATGTCTGCCAGGATGTTTTATTACAAGAAGAGGAAAAGTGTCGTCGAGCTTGTCTACGCTGCCATCATTGACGATCGATGAGGAGGATGATGGTGTTGATGATAATGATAATAATGATATAGTGCAGCCAGCAGCACAATCTCAGAGCTCAAGGAGATCTGGCAAGTTGGCCCCCAGGCCAACCACCTGGCATAAAGTTGGCCCTAAACAACACAGCCCTTCCTGAACACCAGCACTCTGCCCCAGACTACACCCACACGCCTTTTCAATACTTTTTTAGGTACTTTGATGTCCAAACCATCAGGCATATAACATACTAAACAAACTTATATGGTGCTCAGAAGGACATTGACACTGTTTTTTCCATGAATAACAGTGAAATAATGACCTTTCTGGCCATGCATGTGTATATGCGTATGTCATATGTGTGTGTTATTTTTATACAATTTGTTTAGCAAGGACTCTGTACCAAGGCTTATGTTGTAAAAGTGAAATCTAAAGTCAAACATAAAGTTCCTTTCACAAAATAGGTTTTTGTTGTATATTTTACATTTTCACTAAATGGTTTTTTTTTTTACCCTTAACGGGCAAGTAACCAAATATGGTAACTTCATTTTCTTTGGTTTTCTGCAAGACATTAAAATTTTTTGAAAATCTGAAAACAGAAATAAACTCTGGTTATGATTCCTAATAACACCCTTAAACTGTTTTTTTGAATTTAATAGCATTTCAATGAGTGCCCTATAAAGGGTTAAAAGAAAAAAAAATAATAGATGATCCAGTTAACAGGGTCAAAAAGTGAGACAACCTGGGTCCAAACCTGCTGTTTGGAACTTTATGAGCGACTGAAGTCCAATTTTCTACAGCTTCTTTCTCCACTGGTCTTACTTTGGCTCCCACTCTGCTGGTGAAATCAGGATCTGGGTTCAAAGGTCGCTGGGTTCCAACCTGCTCCACTGATGAGACGTGAGCAGAGACAGCGGTACGCTGTCGCGGCGTGTTGCGTGTGGGTCATTTTGGCCTCTGAGCTGGAGCCGAACAGGAAAGCGAAAGTAGAGCACATGGGACGCAAGGTGGAAACAACCCCGTTTAGACGTGGTCCCAAAGAGGAACAGGCGCTGCGTCTGGACCGTTTCAGGCAGTGACTCATCACCGGGGCGACGGCGGGCCCATGGAGACCTGTCTGTGTGTACTCTGGCCCGGTGCCTAAGCCTGGTGGGCGCTCGCTGGCTCCACGAACGCTCATCGGCGGACCCCCAGTCCGTTGACAGTTGGCGTTAAAATACTGCTTTTATAATGAAGTTGACCAGTAGAAAAACCCGGAAAAGCAGCAGCAGTAGGATCCGTGTGCGTGTATGTGTGTGTAGGTCTGATGCATGACCTTTTGTTAACCTGTGAACGGGACTAGCAGCCATTAACCGGAGTCAGGGGTTATTTGGGTTTCAGGGAGACCAAGGTCAGGTTCTGTGCGCAACAGCTGCCCGGCCTTCATCACTCAGCCGGTTGGAATGACTGTCTGACCACAGGACTTGCTGGATTAACCTTTCGCTCACACGCGCACACACTCACGCACACACACACACACACATGTTGTCTGAGTCCGTGTGGGTTGAGGCTCATTTTCCCCTCTTTCATGGTCTCGCTCCACCTGCTGTTAGCAAAGCGTCACGAGTCCTCCCGTCACCTGCTGCAGACGCCGCACGCCACAAATCTCAACCAGTGGCATTTAACCCTTTGTAGTCCAATTCTTTGGTTTTCTGACTACAATTTTTATTTGTTTTTATCAAGGTTCTTTAAAATGTTAACCAGAGTATGAAAATCTGGTTCATTTTTAATGAGATTCTATTATTATTATTATTATTATTATTATTATTATTATTATTATTATTATTATTATTATTATTATTATTATTATTATTATTATTATTATTATTCATATTATTCATATTATTCATATTATTCATATTATTGTTATTATTATTATTATTATTATTATTATTATTATCATGATACTCTCATATTATGTAATAAAAACATCAGACTTTTGAACGCATGCTTAAAAGTTAAAATAAGGGTATAATCTATAGTCTGTCTGGACATGGAGGGTCTTATTAACTTTGTAATGAATATTTAGACTTTTTTCTATTTTGCTTCAGACCAAAACAGGAGAAGGCTGAAGCCAGTGATGCTGATGCAAGATGGTGAGCAGATGACTGGAAATAATGTCCTGACACGTTTTCAGTTCTTGGTTCTGATGCCAGTGTCTTCTAGTCTGCCTTGGTCTCCTCTCAAGGAAGGTTTGGAAGGCATTCCTTTGTTTTTCTGCATTCCTGACCTGGCTGCCATCACTGGCCAACATGTAACAAATCACGCAATAAACACCCAAAGCGGGCTTTTGTGTAACCGTGACAACGAAAGCGTGCAGTATAAAGAGATGTTTGAACAGCTGAGCCGCTTCCTCTAGCAGTAGTCACATGTTAAGGACCTCACCATGGTTTCCAAGTAATCCATAAACGCAAGAAAATCAAACCAAAGATGTCCATTAATTAGGTTATAAGAAATGTTGCAGGAAAAGGTGGAGAATACATGAGAAAAGAGGTGTAAAAGGGCACAGATCACCGAGACAACGACTGAACTCTGTCTGCAGCCCTGCCTGTTGTAATGGCAATAAATAAAAGCTATGCAAAAGTGTCACATCGGAATCTTCGCATGATCGGAAGACTTGTCTGGGAGCCGAGGACCACCTGTGGAGATACGACTGCTTCAAAAAAGACGAGAAGTGACGCTCAAACGCTCGACGTCGGAGCTCGTTTTGGTTTTCTTAATGGCGTTGGGTGAGCCAGTAAAATACTGGAAGAAAAAAACGTTCCCCAAAAAAAAAAAAAAACCACTTTTGGAGGAAAAGTGATGCTGCTCATCAGCACCTGAACTGGAATGGCCCAGCCAATCACGTGGCTTGAAACGAATCAGAAGACATCTGTTTCCTCCATTTTCCCAGACAATTTGAACCTGTCGCTGCTTCTGGAATAACCAGTTTCAGCAGCATAGGCAGGGTTTTCCCCTCCTTCCATCCATCCTTAGGAACTCCTTTATTTTAGTGTCTTTGCGGGATACAAACAAAGGGCCGTTGCCATCGGCTAGATTTCACTAAAACTTTAGAAATATTTCATGTATTATTAAATATTTAAGATTATATTTTTAAAAATTGGAATGGTAAATGGATCTGGTGACATTCGTCACCGTGAGAGCCAACAGAATTCCCAGGTCAGCGTGTGGAATTGTTGCTTTTTTCCAACCCAAATCTTCACATGCAACGCTGCCGTTAGCCTTTCTTTTGCAAATCACTAAACTTTAATTTAGACCCAGAAATCTGCTCTAACACACCAGCGGGACTGTTGGTGGTCCTGCTTTTTAGAATTCTGTCTTAATCTTTACCCACAGGGAAACACACACACACACACACACACACACACACACACACACAAGTTGTGATGATGATAAACATGTTGGAAGTGCTTTTTCCATCTGCCTTTCATTCGTTCCACCATCTGCCTTCAGTGGCATCTCTGAAGGTGTCGACTCTGTGGAACGGGGACC
>CAAE01014978.1:1195773-1277473 GCA_000180735.1 Tetraodon nigroviridis
ACGGATCAGTGAGAGAGAGCGTTTTCCAGGCTGCTTAGGTCCTCAGGTTGGGCCCAAGGTTCACCTTTTAAGACACAGCTTATAAACACACAAGAGACAACACAAGAGCGGCTCAGGCACAAGTCTGCGAATGTTTTTGGGAAGACCAGCCAGAACCCTGATTGATCCCCAACATTCACGTGGAAAGACATGAAAACGACAGTTCTTGTCATAGATAGATAGATAGATAGATAGATAGATATATATATATATGGATAGATAGATATATATATATATAGATAGATAGATAGATAGATAGATAGATAGATAGATAGATACACCATAAAAAGATAGATAGATAGAAAAAAAAGAGTGAGTAGTGTGTGTCATATTTGGCTTGCATGAGAACTTCTTCATCTCTCACCTCACAAAACCATTTCTGCAGATGTTCATATTTTGAACACAAAAAAACTTTGTATTTTTTGTATATATGTCCAGCATATATATATAAATATATATATAATATTATATATATATATATATATACATATATATATATATATATATATATATATATATATTTATCAGTCATTGTTACTGTATTTCAGGAAAATGGAAAGTACGGCCGCCGCAAACAGTTCCCAATTTCTCTGGTCCTGGCTCCAACCAGAGAACTGGCTCTGCAAATATACGATGAAGCCAGGAAGGTAGATATACACAGTGAAACTGAAACACTGTGAATGTAGACACGCTTGTTGAGTTTTCGTGTTTGTTTTCTAGTTTTCCTACAGGTCCAAAGTGCGACCTTGTGTTGTGTATGGTGGAGCGGACATTGGTCAGCAAATCCGAGATCTGGAGAGAGGCTGCCACCTGCTGGTGGCCACACCGGGACGACTGGTAGACATGATGGAAAGAGGAAAGATTGGGCTGGACTACTGCAAGTAAGAGGCTGCAGGAACAGGAGTTGGATTTAATAACTATTAGATTTGCGCTGTGTTTCTTTAATGTTTGCCTTTGCCACAGCTACCTGGTCTTGGATGAAGCAGATCGTATGCTGGACATGGGTTTCGAACCCCAGATAAGACGCATTGTGGAACAGGACACCATGCCTCATAAGGGCATCCGACACCCCATGATGTTCAGTGCAACCTTTTCCTAAAGAGATTCAGGTACCTAATTCTTCGAAATCATGTTAGAACTCCCTAATACCAAAACATTTGCACTTAGTTCCTGGTGACATGCCACATAAACCACTCACCCTCCATGTTGGCACAGTGGTAAACGTGGCATCTATTTTTATGTAGGTTTGGTCATTTTTATCCCATTTATGTAATGTCCACACATCTATTACATCAATTGGTAATAACTGGGTTTTACTTATCCTAAAACATATAAATATTTTGTAGATCCTGGCCAGGGACTTCTTGGAGGACTATATCTTCCTGGCAGTAGGCCGAGTTGGCTCCACTTCTGAGAACATCACCCAGAAGGTGGTGTGGGTGGAGGAGAGCGACAAGAGGTCTTTTCTGCTGGACCTGCTCAGCGCCACAGGTGAGACGTGTACTAACATTGCATCTACATAACGTAAACCACAACGCGCATTAATGATTCTATGCTGCCATCTTGAGAACGTTTACCTTTCCTTTCCATATTCTTCTCTTTTTTTGACACCGGAAATTGTATCCACCACTCAGTTGTTATACAGCCGCAGATCCCGATGGCAAAAAAATGGTTGTTCTTTGACAACGTGTCATTTATAGAAATTTCTAAATTAGAGTATGCAGACTACCATAAACGCACCTGCACAGAGCTCCACTGTCATTTATCTAAACCGGGTAGAAAGGAACAGTCGAAGGCGGTGACTGCTGGTATCGACATCAGGATTTTATTTCTATTTACAAAAGTCCGTTATGTCAAAGAACAGGATGATCACAGTCTGCTTCCCCCACTTTGTTACAAACTCGATCATTCTGCGTTCATCATGTTGTCATTTTCCCATCCCTGCCAACACATTCTGTGGTATACATTTCTGCTGGTGACTGAGTTTACATATTGGTGGTTTGGTGTGGTTTTATCCCAAGTCATCCCCAGTGAGGTTCAGGACAATACTGGAGACAACATAGAGAAACCTGGTAAGACCCCCGAATGCTTAAAATAGTCTATGTCTTCACCTACATTGTGTTTTCCTTCAGGATAATTTTCTGTTCATTTTAGTTTGGTGGATCATGTGTTTGCTAAGCTTTCTGAACATCATCCATGGCTGCTTACAGTATTTTCTCTTTTTTTTTATGGCATCATTCTGTTTGGTATGTTGCTGCTCTCCTCGTGTCAGACCCAAAGCCTTGATAGAGAGAGTCTGGTTATGTGGTAAAGTGGGTTATGATCAAGGAAGTGTGACCAAACTCTTTCCATCAGTGGTGCCAGTGCCTGCTGAAAACCTCAGAGCTGCTAGTTTTCTTGTGAATATTTTCTCCTCACTCTACACTGCCTGCTGCATTATTCTGCCCATAGACAAATATATGAATATAATAATGTGAAACGAGCAACTTAAACTAAACCAGGTGCATGTTAATAGAGATTTAGGCATTAGTGCAGGGACACAAACAACCTCCTAATAAAGTTGAATATGATTTCATTATACAAAGCTTCAGGATTTTTTTTTAAATGTCAGGATAATGCAAATGGGTTTTTTTATTAGAATGAGAGAGAGAGAGAACAGTAGCAAATTCTCTTCCATGTGTATTGTGTGTACAGCCAAGTCTTACACTACTATTTATTTTGTTTACAGCAGAACACGAATGACATACGGTTACAGGTTAAGAGGAAGACGTTAAACCTCTTTCTAGATTTCACTACCTGACGCAGTATTAAACAGTTGCAATCGGATGAGGATCCATCAGAAGGAGATCATTTAGATTTTGCTGGCAATTTGGATTCAGAAAGACTGCAACCTTTATAAATTCAACTACGATGTGTACCAAGGTTTATAATGTAAGAATTTCACATATGTGGTGATAATGAGTATCTTAATTTAGTTCTTTTGAGATAAAAGTGTTGCGTTTTGCACCTAACCTCATAGCCACATTGTAGATTAAACCATCACATTAAAAACAAAATAAATAAAATACTTCATTTACAGTGGCAATTTTAAGCATTTTTACTATTATTACTAATTATTTTGAGTTTGTTTTTAGACCATATAAAGAGAAACTACATGAAATGTGAATGTATTTGGTAGGAGTTAGCAGGGAGAGTGGGACGGTTTATTTCAATTTTTCATATTACTGATTTGAAAGCAAAAACAAAAGTGCTTAATCCTTCATTTTAAAGAATGCTTTTTCCAAACATATGAGTCAAATCTTGGTTTGGTTCATCTGTTAATTAATGGGCGCTAATTTGATTCAAAAAGAAAAATTGTTTTTGCATAATCCTGTGAACAAACAGACAAATGTGGGGATAAAGATAAAGTACTTGGCAGAGATCATATTCACCATCAGATGCATGTTCTCTGTCCTGTAGGGAAGGACTCACTCACTCTGGTTTTTGTGGAGACCAAGAAAGGGGCTGATGCCTTGGAGGACTTCCTGTATCGAGAGGGGTATGCTTGTACCAGTATCCACGGCGACCGTTCTCAGAGAGACCGTGAAGAGGCCCTGAGCCAGTTCAGATCAGGAAAATGCCCCATTCTGGTTGCCACAGCGGTCAGTAAAAGGCGCACTAGTAACATGTCCAATTAGATCGCGGCGTTACTACGCTGCAAATGAACATAGGACTCTGCATCATCGTTCGCGAGTGCAGCCGTTGGGTGTTGCTAAATAGCTTTTCTGGTTTGTTTATATGCTTAGGTAGCTGCTCGCGGTCTGGATATCTCTAACGTGAAGCACGTTATCAACTTCGACCTGCCCAGTGACATAGAAGAGTACGTCCACCGTATCGGACGTACAGGGCGTGTCGGGAATCTGGGTAAGCCTTGAGCCAGTCTCATTTAAGAGTCGTGCCACATGAAAGTAGAGAATGTGTTGCTACTGTGCGATTCTTACACACTACAGGACTGGCGACTTCGTTCTTCAATGATAAAAATGGGAACATAACCAAGGACCTACTGGACATCCTGGGTGAGGCCAAACAAGAAATTCCCTCCTGGCTTGAGAGCCTGGCCTACGAACACCAGCATAAGAGCAGCAACAGGGGGCGCTCTAAGAGGTTTAACCACCGCTTTCTCTCCACGCCTAATCGCAATGAAAATCACATTTTGTTTTCTTTAAACATTGTTATTTTTGGGGGGGGGGGTTTGCAACTAGGTTTGCCGGTGGCTTCGGAGCTCGGGATTATCGCCAGACTGCTGCAGGAGGCAACGCTGGAGGCTTTGGGGGGCGTGGAGGTCGCAACCAGGGAGGACATGGAGGTGCGCGTGGATTCGGAGGAGGTGAGGTTATTCTCCTTCTATAATATTAGTTTGATATTCTCCTTGTTTTTAACTGAGAATTAGTCATTTCTCATTGCTGTAAAGAACTATCTTTCAGTGTTTTCTGGCATATATCCATGTGGTAAAAGCTCTGAAATATGTGGTTTTTAAATTATTACTTTAGATCAATGCTTCTACACACCCATATAATGATTTCTAGAGTAAACGGTTTGAAATTCTCTAAAATCACCAGAAACTGAATAAAAACGGGGACAGTTTCATTTCTTTACGCGTTTGGCTGTTTCTTCCAGGTGGCTTTGGCAACTTCTACACCAGCGATGGCTATGGAGGCAACTACTCACACTCTCAAGTAGACTGGTGGGGCAACTAGGGTTCCTCCACCCATCTCACTCATCCCTTTTCCTTAATGTCATTCATTCTCCTACCCTTTCTTCTCCCAAACTCCTTGTGCATGTTATTCAACTATTTATACTCAGTTATATAGCGCTCCTTCATTCCTTTTCACTCACAAGTTGTATTTCCTTCTAAGATGTTTGGTCCTTTCCATTTTCACTCTCATCTTAAATCCCTATCTTTCTAATTTACAGACTTCTGAAAGAGGGTTGGTTCTAAAGGGATTTTTCAGTTGGTTATTTCTCTAAATTAGCTTCAAATTTATCTTGTTAGCTTCTAGCTAGCAACCTTTGATTGTTGTTTTGGACTAAATTGGCTTGGGGGGGAAATAACCAGTTAAACTAAAAGTCCCTTTAATCCACGAGGATTCAATGGGCACTTCAAATTCACAGCGCGTTCATACCGGTGGAGAAATTCATACTTTGTCACTTTAAATTTGTGTTTTAGCTTCATGGCGTTGTTGTCTGCAGGCATTCCTATATACCTTCACCACCTGTCATCTTTGTAAAGCATGGCCACGTTGTAAACCACCGGCCAAAAACTTTTATAAAATACTGCGCAGAGATGTCAAACCCGAGCAAAACAGTGTGTCTGCATATAAATCTATAAGACAGGAACTAGCTGAAGCTTCTTCCCTCAATGACATGACAGATAGATAATCGCAGAAACAGTGTTGAGAATTGTCACTGGGACACCAGCACATCCCCATTTGCAGTGATCCTGTTTCTATAGCAACTACAAACAGCGTTTTCTCATTTGAATCACGACATTATGGAGGATCATTCGTTTCTGTACTGTGCCTTTAAAAAAAAATTGGAATTCTCTGTATTTTCCTCTAATTTTTTTTTTTTCTTCACCGAAAACAACTGGCATCAAGCTTGTCCAGCTGTCACTTCAAGAAAAGAAAAAAAGATGTATATTTACTGTCATGTTCAGGTTTAAACGTGTTTGTTTTTCTGTTTAAAGGAGACAAACCAGAATTGACTAAATCAAACCTTGGCAAAATCAAAACTTAACAAAAACCGATGAGGAAATTCAAAGCTTTTCCTTATCCGTCTATTGGAGGTTCAATTCATCAGGAGGCCTCATATGAGCTGCTTCTGAAAAGCATATCACCAGTGCGGCAGAAGCGCCGAGTTCTTTCCCGTCCCGTCGTGCAAAAGGGACCGAAAACGCGTCGAGAGCTGTGGTTTTATGCTTTTGAGAAACGGCGTTCTGCCTCTTGTCGACCTCGGCGTCACATCCACAGCTCCGCTGGGAGCCAGACTTTGGGTTTCTCAAAGCCATCCTGTCACTAAGCGTTGGGTCACGCCACGTCAGCCACAGAGTCGATGAGGTGCAGCCAAATCCCATCAGACTAGTCAGAAAGCAGGTCTGCTTTTTGGATTTTGTACCGCAAAGTTGAACAAATATGAAGTTTGTGTGGGTAGTGAACTTTCTGATCGTTTATTATTATTGTTACTGTTGGCCTGAAGCTTAGGAGAATAGTCTGTCCCGTAATTAAAATGACCTTTTTTTCATTTTAAATTAAATCCAAGTCTTAATTGGGGCAGGTTTTTTTTTTGTTGTTGTTGTTGTTGTTGTTTTTGTTTAGAAAGCTATAGCACCTTAACCAGCCACCCAAACCAGCTACTCACCTCAGCGCTGAACCTATGTGTGACAGCAGCATCGGTACTCTTCTACCTGTGGGGTCCGTAGGAGGCTTAGAAAGGTCACAGTCAGTGGGGTCAGGTCAAGGGCCAACCCGAGTCACGCCGCCGGGCCGACGGTTCTGTCGTTCCGAGAGCGTTTGTTCTCCTAGCGTCTGTGGCTGTCCAGCTGACTCTTAGTGCCACTATGTTATTGGGAAACTCCGCTCCCACCACTTCTCTCTACATGGGGACAAAAATAAAAGGACAAAGAAAAAAGACCAAACCATTGACAAAGAGATCCAAATTTTCTCGCTCACTCTATCCTGGAGAGTCACTTAAAGTTTCTTCTCTAAAACAAGTCACTGCGGTTTCTTTGTTTGCTCTATTCGATCCTTGGAGGTCAGGAACAAATGTCGAGGATTCGTTTCATAGCAGAGGTCGTTGGGGACGCAGAGGCAGGAAGGCCCGCGGGATGCGGTGGCCGTCTTTTCTCCCCCCTCCACCGCTCCCGTCAGCGTTGCTGGTGCTTGTGGAATCAGCAGGTCTGGGTGGTGTTCTCTACCTCCTCACGCCTGCCACCAACCACAGTCCCAGAGGTTTCCAGACTGATGGCAGCAGACACTGATGGATTTTACCTCTACCTGGATACAGGCTGGTTGTCATTCCAAGTTGGGAAAGATGCGCGCGACTGTAACGCGCTAGCGGCGTCTCACACACGCCTGCCGATGTGGTAGATCCCCCCTGCCCCCCCAGATCCTTTAGACCGGCTCGGCCCTGCTGTGAAACCAGGCCCCAGCCAGCAGTTTGACCTGCACCTCTAGTCCCAGAGTGGAACCGTTCCTCCGTGGAGCAGGCGGAGGGTTCCCGCAGCGGAACACCCCCACAGGAAAACCGACTCTGCTGCCGCCTGTTGGCGAAGGCTGCTCACGGCAGTCTTCGTCTCAGATCAACGAAGGAGAAAATCTCGGTTTTATTTCAGCATCTTTGAAAAGGTGTCTCCGCCATACCTTTGAATGATTGTGTTCATTCTAAGTGTAACAGTGGGTGGCAGTTATTGGATTTCTTGCGTTTGTGGTAACCGACGCGTTTACACAGGAGCGAAGCATTTAGTGGGAAATTCCTTTGAAAACAAATGTGAATGTTGTTGTTTTTTGGTCAAGGAATTAATCCGGAGCTAGAAGCAAAACAAATTCAAATTCCACCTGAACAGGAGGTGGCGTTGTTGAGTTGTGGTGAGTAAAATCACCTCAAGGTTCGAAGTTATGGTTTCCGGCTGTTTCCAGGAGGTGTGCAAAGGCTTGAGGGGCGTCGTTCACGAGCTGTTACAGCATCAGAGATGCAGGATTCTTACTCCACCAGCGCCTTGGTGGGGTGTCGGCAGTTACTCATCATCAGTTTACTTGAAGAAACTTCGAGATGGTTTTGTGTTTTAGTTCCAGTCTCTGAAAGGAGAACACGGCCCCATCCAGTCTCACCTCTCTACCTGCGCTCTCCGTTCCTTCTCCTCCGTCTTCTTCGTCCACGCTCAATGTTTTGAAAGGTTTCTTGCTGGACTGTGAGCTGACACTCTTACAGCGACGGGGGGGGGTTGTGAGCGTTGATCCCGTCTTTTGGTGAAATCAGAAAGCAAGGCGGCCGAGGCCGCGCAGCTTCCCAGGTGGGATGATGACTGTGGCATTGAAGGGTTTTATACCTGCGCTCCAGTTCCACGGTGGAGGTCATGAACACGTGCTGAGCGGGAGGCTCAGACGCTGGGCTCCACTTAGTTGGTGGTATCAGGATGCTGTTGACCAGGGTTCTGGTCCGGGTCCTGTCTGGACTGGTTTCTGGTTTCTGTTTGGGGATTTCAGCCGTTAAGTCCTCGTCTCGTTGCCAAACAGCGACGGGAATGTCGCTCCACGCAGCTACGCGCTCGTTTGACGTTTCCTCTGTCCGCCCAAAGGTCCGAGGCCACTTTCTTCCCCCTCTTGGGCTTTGATCCTGATGGGTCTTCAAAGCTCCATGGGTTGGCGCCCTGGAAGGGTCGTTATGGAAGCCAGGTCAGTTCCTGCTCCTGAAGCCGTTCGGGGCCATCTGTGTCTGGGAGGAACTCCTCCGGCTCGGGCGGGGCTGCGTGTGTGGGAACGCAGGCCAGCGGACAGGGAACATCAGGAACTGTCCCTCAGCGGCCCCACCTTCCGGCCCCGGGCGCTACCTCCTGGAGGCAGGAAGCGTGGCCCCCGGCTCTTCACGAAGAGCTCCTTTAGTCTAGCACTTTACTTTTTTTTTTTTTTTTTGGACCATTTTCGAAACCTTTCGATGCCTTAAATTCACAGATGCCCCGAAGGAGCAGGACGACGAGCGTTAGCCGCAACTAGGACGGAGCAAAGCCGCCAGGGGCCCAGGGTTGCCCGGGAGACGGGTGGGTCAACAGTTCTTGGTGCTGCGGCTCCCTGTGCTGCAGGCCCGCCGGCCCTGAGACGTAGGAAAACTCTAAAGCCCTCGTTTTAACAGGAAAAAGAGAAAAGAAAAAAAAAACCAACGTTCAGATCAAAACCTCTGAGAGGTACGAGAGTGTAGCACAGCCAGGTGTCAAAAAAAGAGGTTTCTCTCTACGGGTGAGTGTGTGTGTGGGTGTGTGTGTGGGGGTGTGTGTGTGTGTGGGGATGTTCTGACAGGAAACCTTTTTTTGGGACCAGGTGGAGTTGTAGTTCACAGCAACTGTAAAAAACAAACAAAAAAACACAAAAAAAGAAGCCATTTGCACACAGTTCTTGAATATACTTTTGACTGATAATTTGTGTAATTTATCAAGCCTTTGTAGGAAATATTTATTTTTATAAGCTTCATACGAAAGTTGATATTTTACAAAGTGACTTGACCAAAAGACAGTAAACAGAAACACTGGCACTTGAATGTTGAATGTCATTGGTATGAGTGAAAATTTCTATTTTTCTGGGGTAGCGTGAGCTTTTTAACGTTAAAATTTGCATCCTGTAGCCTTTTCTCCAGACGCGTCACCGCGGCGACCAGATCCCGAATACAGACGACGCCGTTTCCGCTCTAAACCCACCGAGGCTGCACATGTCGGATGCTGTCGCTGCGCTGTCGTCCATCGCCGGGCGACCCGGGCTTTTAGAACTGTTACTGTTACTTCCCGGTCCCACCGGTGAGATTCGGCTAATTTTGCGTATTTCAGGTCAAATTTTAGTTCCCGTTCAACTGAAAAAAAATGTAGCAAAACCTTTGATGAGCTAGCTAGCGTGTAGCGATGTGCAGGAGGTGTGGTTTGTATTCCCGCCGTCGTCGCGGCGACGCGCTGCCAGAAACGTCCTACACGGGTGACCTTTAAAGCCGCATTGGACTCGGTATCAGATCCACAGACCTGTTGGCGCAACAGGTCCCATTGCCAATAGCAACAGTCACACACACCAATTCTGAAATTGGCAAACCAAATTTGAGACAATTCCATCATCTATGCCAAGGTTTGGATTATTAGGGAAAAAAAAAATTCAAAATCGTGATCATAGACCATTTTGTAAAATATAAATAAAAACATGCAGTACAAAAAAAAAAAGAGAAAACGGTGTTCAGATTCTCTCCAACTCCGACTTTAGTTTGGTTTTTTTGACTTCTGATTTGGTTTTGTTTTCATTTGATACACTTTTCCTCCCTGTTGATGCCCTTGTGGTGAATGTCTGGACCGTGGTGACTTCACAGTCTTTGTAACACAGGATTAACTGTGGTTCTAGTTGTCGTGATTTGCATATTTTCGAGCGCTGGCGCGTCGATGCCGGTTTTCGGAGAAACTTCTGGCCCGTCAGAACCGAGGGGGCGGGGAGCGGAGGGCGAGAAACGGCACCGACGGGGAGATGTTTTCACGTGGGGCGACTGGGGAAGCGTTGTTGTTTGTCACGGCTGAAGGACATTAGCGGCTTAGCTCCACGCTCAGATCACCGGACGTCTCCTTCGGTGGTGTTGAGATCTGAGCTAGAGCGACGCCTCGCTCCGATTGGCCAGACTCCCTCTCCAGCATGGACACGCCACACTTCCCGCCTGCTAGTTAGTATTTGCTTTATGTATTAGTTTAGCAGTTGTGCACGAAGAGGAGCACTGCACGAAGAATGACAACTGTGCATCTGTTCTGATTTTACAACAAATAAAGGTTTGGATTTGCAACGTTGCCAGACTCGGCGTCTTTATTTTTTGTCACAGTTCAGAAATTCTTCCGCCTTTCTCGCGACAACAGTAGCCCTTTGAAACGAGGAACACTGACGTTTCGCTCCAGGTGTGGCTCTTTGTAGCCTTCGAGTCACTTGGTTCTCACCTGGAAATGGTAGAAAGGCTAAGATGGACGTCTGGCTGCGCTAAAACAGGCGGCAAACCCAACGGTTTCCATCCAAAACACACGGAAAGTACAAAAAGCAGCCGTCGGTGAGGTAAAAGTGCGTCAGTTTCCAGGCAGAAACTGCTCCTGCTGGACGGGACAGGGATGGACGAGGCTGTGGACGCTACTGTCCCGCTGAGCCTGCTGGCTCGGCTGTGTCCTCCAGCTCGTCCCCGACTGGTCCCCGCTGCTCGCCGGTGTCGGCCCAGAAGTCCGGGTTGTCTTGGTACCATTTCACTTCACCGAAAAAAGAGCAGCAGCGTGAGTCATTCAGAAGATACCGCGTCGGCGTTTCCGTTAGCGTTAGCGTACCTGTCCGTCTGATACCTTCAGCCCAGGACACCTGAGCTGTCCAACCCAGCTGCTGCAGCTTCTCGCATCTGATGGGGTATCGCAGGTCCACCAGCGGCCTGCCGAGACAAGGTGGGTCAAAGTTCTGATTGGTGGCGTTCACCAACGAGTCAGCGTCGCTGGAGTTCGGAATCCTAATCTCGTGGACGTTTCGGTTCCCCGCGCTCTCCTGCGTCCGTCGTCTCACCTGTCGGACACAAACTCCAGCCAATTGGACACCTCCGACTCCGGCACCTCCTTCACCTGAAACAGAAGCCGGGCGTCAAGGCTGGAGACGCCAGGCCAGCGCGGCGCTGGGACCCTCTCACCATCTGAACCAGCTCCTGGGCCAGCCGCCTGATGGGGACCTCGCACGCCGCGCCCACGTTGTAGATCTCCCCCGCAGCTCCCTTCTCCAGCAGCAGCAGCAACGCCTGGACGGCGTCGTCGACAAACAGGAAGTGGCGGGATATCGGGAGGGTCCCCTGGATGGTGCTGGGGAGAAGCAGAAGGATTCTATTTCTCTTTGTTTTCCTTATTTGCACCAAACTGCCAACGGACAGGAAGAGCGGCCAGTATCGCAAACCATTTTTTGTTCGTCTGCAGGAGAGAGAGGAACCTCGGAATGACCTGACAAAAAGAGGAAGAGTTTCAGGATAAAATCTCGGGGGGGAAGATAGAGAGAACATCCATGGAAGCAACCTTCTCGGTGTACTGCCGCGGTCCGTAGACGTTGTTGCTTCTGGTGATGATGACGGGTAACTGCGAGAGGCGGAGGGTTAGTCCCACAGCGGTGGGGTCGCGGCGGAGGTCGGGTCCGCCCTACCTGGTAGGCGTCCCGGTAGGACGTGACCAGGAACTCCGCGGCGGCTTTGGTGGCGGAGTAGGGATTGGACGGCCTGAGCGGGCTGCTCTCGTCGAAGACCTGCCGGTTAAAAAAGGCCTAAATCAGGCCGCGGGCGTGGCCGGCCTGGGGGGCCAACGCCCGCCGGCCCACCTGATCCGCGCTGGGCCCGTACACCTCGTCCGTGCTGACGTAGACGAAGCGGCGGGGCCGGTGTCGGGCCCCGCGGGCAGCCTCCAGCAGGACCCTGGTTCCCTCCACGTTGACGCGCTGGAAGCTGGAAGGGCAGCGGAAGGAGGACTCTGGCGGAGGTCAAGACGGGACATGAACCAGCAGCAGCCCGACGCTGCCTTCAGGGTCGGCCGCCACTCACCCACGTGAGTCTGGGCAGCCAGGTGAAAGACGGCGTCGATGCGCTCGCTGTGGAAGATGTGGTTAACCAGCCGTGGGTTGCACACGTCTCCCTGTGGGTGTGGGCGGGGGGACAGGTTGAAAATGGCGGCTCCGCCCACCTGCTAACATGAACCTCCACCAGCTCTCACTCTGACGAAGGTGTAGTTTTCTCTGTCCTCCACAGCCTCCAGGCTCCTGGGGCTGCAGCAGTAGTCCAGCTGGAAGAGATCACACAAGCACAGGAGGCCATTGAACCACACACACACACACACGTTGTTGATTCATCACCTGACACATTTAAAATCCTTTGAAATGTGCTTTTTTTGCCTAAAGTCTTGCCTGATTGTATTGTACTGAGCGTTTTTTTAATGAGATTAACTTGAGATGGATGGAGTTAGAAAGCGTCCCGTTATTCCTCTTTCCTACACCATCCACTACAGTTACAGGCTGTTTGCTAACTGTAACTTAGGCGTTAACAGGCAGCCAATGGCGACGCTCCTTACTGCGAGGTGGGCAACGCTGCTCTACTGTTTGGGTGTCATGTCTGATATTGGCCACCAGGCGTCGCTGTGGGAGACGTTTCAAACGTTCATAAAGATCGATTCTTTCTCTGAATCAATTGTTCCAAATGATTCGATCGCTTCCATGATCCATTGCTGCCATCCCTGATTATATCGGCAAGTTTGATGGAGAAACCTGGATGTTTCTCCATAAAAGCGGGTCTGAGTCCACAAAGAGCGTCTTTGTTTATGGTCGGAAAGGTCGGTGGACGTGAGATCTGCCAACGGAGGGGACTCGTCCTCGGTGCTACAGCTGACTAGAGTCAGAGGACATTTCCTTTCATCAAACTTACTTTATCAAGATTAATAATTCTCCAGTCTGGGTGACTGTCGACCAGTGAACACACAAGATGGGAGCCACTGGAAAAAGAGTAGACAGGAGAACTTCACTAGAGTCTCGGTCTAAACACGGTATTTTATTACAGTTAAGAAACTGGAAGTCCTTCATATGAAAAGAAGACATAAAACGAGTCATTTGTTCAAAAATCCAACATGATTTAACAGACTATTCCTATATTTCTCACATGAATCCCGAGCCTCCAGTCACCAGAACAGTCCTACTGAACTTCATCTTTGCTTCTTTCAGCAGCTTAGTAGTTAAAAACTAGTTTAGAAACTCTCATCGTTATGTCTGCTGCCGACCTAATTCGCTAAAAAAAACAACAGAAAACAACAACAACTAAAAATATGTTGCGACAGCAGCAGCCGACGGGTACCCGGAAGAACGTCGCCACCGATTCGCTTCTGCGCATGCGCCAACCAATTTGCGTTATTTATTCTTGCTTTACGGCAGCCGAACACGTCGTACTGATTGGGCCCTTACACGTTGACCAGCTGGATCAGTCCGTATGACTGACTCGTAAAGGTACTGTCTACGGAGCCCCGGAGGCTCGTTGAGGGGGGAAAGGGTGGAAGGGATGCACTTCTTTGACATCTCGGCAAGTTTCGATTCCTCGCATTCCCGGGCTTTCTGTAAATCCTACATTTCTGACGTCATTGACCACCCATGACGTCACTTCTTGGCTTCGTCAGGAATGTGTCCACGGCTGTTGTAAACGAAAGCGACGATGGTTTTTAGCTTTTGTTTTGACTTTGTTTGAGTCTTCGGCAGACTCGTTTAACTGCGACGCATGTACATCGTCAGTAAATGTTCTTTTTGAAATACTTTTGTATTTTAGGGTTGGGTTTTTTTTAGTCCTTCAGTCACTTGAAATAACTAGCTTATGCTGGGTAAATGAGCTTATTTAATCACCTATATGAACGTGCTACCTTCCTATATTAGTGCGGAAGCCTATTCTGACGGGGTAATTATAACTGTCAGAACGATCTGCACGAGCTCAGCGCTTGAGCGCCTTACTTGCTGGATAAAATAAATTAGTCTATACTAATTTTTGATTTAATTTCTCTGTTTTTAACCAAGTGTATTAGCGTATCTGCTCTTCTACTTATTCTTCTAAAACAGCGATGACAAAAACTGAAACTGGAACCGGAAGCGCACAATAGGATTTCCCGAAATCTCCACAGGACACCGGGTTTCACCACTTTCTTCTTTTGGGGCTCAGTACCTGAGAAGCTACTTAGCTCCGCCCATTGTATACGCCGGAACTAACCCGGAAGTTCGTCAACCCATACTATTATTAGAGAACAGACCGGATCAATACTCTGACATTTTTTTTCCCTTCACAATAAGATACTAAAATGCCTCGACAAGAGTAGGCTTGCCTGCCAATGACATAGAGTAGCAAAATATATGATTTTGAATAAATTAAACGATCAATCTTGGATAACTTATGCCATAGAAATTAAACACAGTTTAATACAACCTATAGATTACTCTAGTCGTCTTATATTTAATAAAAAAAAAGCCTGTTATCAGTAATAAGATGGCACGCTTAGATAACAAACGCCACATATTGCTGCGCGTCGGCGATGTTTTATTTTTTAAAACCGAAAAGCGGAAACAGAATGTCTGCGTAGTCTGTCACTTGAAAGCAGGGTTGTACTAATACGGGTGAACTCCGAACCGTATTTTTATTCGGTTCTCGCAGACTACAGATCGGATCGCAACGATTCTTCGCCGAATTGAGGGTCACGCATTTAATGGAAACACCTGTCATACGGAACCGAGTCAACCGGGGCCAGATGAAGCCAGGACGGGACACGAGCGACAGCAGCACCCAGACCGAGTCCAGGACCGAAGGTGAGGCTGGAACAGCTGATCGCGGAGGGGCTGGACGCGGCGTCAGGCGCATCTGGGCAGATCTGCTGGCCAGACGCCTGAAAGATGGGACGTTTCCTTGAGTATTGCAGAGAATCACCAGCGTAGCGAAAGTAGGCGTAGTTTTCCGACTTTGAGACAAGTTTGCCGTCAGATTTTAGCTTCAAATACCAGGTAAAAATAAAGAGGTTGACCTCAGCATTTAGAGCAAGAGTGCGCTTGTACTGTGTATTTAAATATGTATATATTTCTCCACGTCCCTGCTTTTTCATGCCTGACGAGGCACGTTTGTACTCCAGCACATTTCCCCAGGTTGTCGGAGGTGAACCTCTACACTTTACTGAGCTTGTGGATGGAGATGTTCCCACGGAAGCCACCTGAAGACGGCGACCGTGATCAGGTAACCAGACCAAGCAGCCTTTTGGTGCAACCACAACCTTCTGCACCTTCTGCACCTTCTGGCTCTGCGTCCCAGGTCCACGAGACGGGTCTGGTGGTGGTGCGAGCCGGGAAGGTGGTGGGTCTTCACTGCTCGGGACCGGAGCTCCACGCGGGCCAAGGGGCCGTTCTTCATCACGGCGGGGCTCTGGCAGGCTGCCAGCTGTATTTCTCCAGGAGGCCCTGCGCCACCTGCCTCAAGATGCTCATCAACGGTGAGAAAGCCGCAACCGGCCGACCCAAAGGGATAAAAACACCCCCGTCGCTCACGGCTGGGCCTTGGCTCTGCAGTCGGCGTCAGCCTGATTTCCTTCTGGCCCGGGGACCCCGAGGTGAGCATCCTGGTGTCCGCCTCCGGCGGCGACGCCGTGGAGGAGGTCAAGCTGGACGCCATGGCAACAAAGATACTCAAGTCCAACGGTCGGCCTCACATCTGCGTGCCGCTGCAGCCGCTGGTCCCGGGCCTGGCTCAGTTCATCTGCGAGACCTCCAGAGCGTGCGACTTCATGGAGACGGCGCTTCCCAAGCAGCCGGGACGGGACCCGGAGGAGCTCTACAACAGGTAGCCCAGTTCTGGATGGAGGGTCGGAAGGCGTGTCCCATCAGGCTCATGGGGAGAACTTGCTCTCTGTTTCCAAGACAGCGGATCAGTCACCTGAATCGCTTCACCAGGCACTTCCTGGTGGAGTCACCGCAGCAGCACCAGGAGATGCTGAGGCACATGGATCTGGACAGCTTCTGCCCGGACCCGTGCCTCTGGAACCTGAGGAACCACATGAGGGAACTGGTGGAAGTGTTAGCTTCAGTGGTTGCCGGGTTACCGCAGCCAGATTATGGCTTCTACAGGTTAGAAGCGCTCCTGTTCCTCACTCTTTTTGTTCTTCTTGACCCTAGTTATGTTCTCTTTTTTTAATTGTGGTGCAGAGAGCAGTGCGGCAGCCCCGAGCCTTCACCTCCGCCTCATCCTGGCCTCTCTCAGGACGTGGCTCGTCATTGCATCATCCAAGCCCGGCTGCTGTCTTATAGAACAGGTTGGGTGGGATTCTCCTTACGTCAGTGCACCTTCGGGGGCTCTGAGGTTTAGTGCATGTTGGTTTTTTTGGGTGTTTTTTTGCTTTTTTAGGACAGACTAAACCAGAGGTGGGCAAACTGAGGCCCGGGGGCCACATGTAGCCCGATGAACTCATTCATCCGGCCCGCAGAACCTTCACAATCATTTCTCTAAAAGCCAAATTAACAGGGTTGTCAACTTGACTGGTTAGTCCTTCAAGCTAAATATTAGCCCACCCCTGGTCTAGAGCGAACTTGGCCATTGGCTGATTTGTCTTCCACAAAGGTGAGGGCGTTCTGCTCAGTGAGAAACAATGAGAAAGAAAATGCCAAAAATTAGCCCCTGGGCTGAAAAAACCCAGTGCGTGAGCTTGCACGTTGGGTGTGGGGAAAAGGACGGGCGCAAGCTAGCCAGTGTGGTTGAACCATCGTGTGTTGAGGTGAGAAGGTGTCAGACTGCTCTAGCGACATGTTCGCTATGAGAGGACTGAAATAAAGACCTGCTTCAGTCACAGCAGGTTCTTACCTGCACGATGTTTCCCTTCTCATTCCAGAGGACCCTAAAGTGGGCGTGGGCGCTGTTATCTGGTCCAAACGTCAGTCGGTGAGCGCTTCTGCCTTTCTTAACTTCCGCCGCCACTAATTAGCTAAAACTCTTAACTATAAGTAATAAATGAATACATTTTATTCAAACAGACATGCTTTTTATGACCTGTTGTGATCTTAGGTTTAGCGTAGTCAGGATAGCAAATGTTAGCTCACATGACAGGTTTTCTTCTTCCTCCAGGCCGTCTGCGATGGAACTGGTGATCTGTACTTGCTGGGCTGCGGCTACAACGCGTATCCGACGGGCTCCCAGTACGCCGAGTATCCCCAGCTGGGCAGCAAACAGGAAAGAGCGCGGCAAAGATGCAAATACAGATACATCGTCCACGCGGAGCAGAACGCCCTCACCTTCATGTGAGACTCAGCTGCACAACAGCCGACGGCCAAGTGTGGTTTTTCAGCCTGAAGGGTCACATTAGGTTTTAGATCTTAATAAACGGGCCGGCTAGGTGTTGCGGGACGCTAACCCCCCCCCAAATAAGGATCAGACTTTAGCTAAACTTGACAAACTATTGACTGAGAAAATATTTTAAAGACCCTGTAAATTTGTCCAACTAGAGATGGACGATGAAGCTCCAAATGATGTTTGGCCCCACCTTCTTGAAAGAAAATGTTTGCATGCTAGGTGAAGGTAGAAAATTTATCCAACCAATCAAGCTGACAACCCTCTTAATTTCGCCTTTGGATAAATTGTTGTGAAGGCTCTGTGGGCCGGATTAAAGAGTTAATTGGGCCACGTGTGGCCCCCGGGCCGCAGTTTGCCCACCTCTGATCTAGCCGTCGCTAACGAGACGTTTTTCTGCTTCACGGTTTAAGGAATCACCCCGTCAAAGCGGACGAGGCGTCGGTGATGTTTGTGACCAAGTGCCCGTGCGACGAGTGCGTCCCTCTCATCAGAGGAGCCGGCATCACGCACATCTACACCACAGACCAGGACCGGGACAAGAACAAAGGCGATATTTCCTACCTGAAGTTCAGCGGCTGGAAGAACATCAGCAAGTTTATAGTGAGTACAGAAAGACCTTTAGCGTCACCGCCGAGGTGCCATGGAGCAGTCTGGTGCCTTTGCTCAAATAACTGGTCTTGATGTCTGTCCTCTCTGGGAAAAAAAAAAGCTAGCTAGATGTTAGCTAGATGTTATTTCGTAAGAAACGGCAGTGATGTGGGAGACCTCAGGGTTCTATCTCAGGTCCTTTCCTTTTATTACCACAAGGGTTTTCATTTAACCTGATTATTCTGCTCACGTATCTACATAAACATGAACATTCTCCGTCCTCACAGTGGCAGCGGAGCCCCTCGGCGTGCGCGGCGACGTCTTCCTCCCATCAATCCAGTAAGTTCCACCACCTTCAGTCCTCCAGAAGTTGTGTGTCCCGCGTCGTCAACGGCGCCGCTTGGTTTGCAGACGGCGTCATGGGGAAACACAGCAGACCGGCCGACGAGGAAGAGAGCCCCAGCAGCAAGAAGGCGTGCACCACCTGATCCCGCGGCTCGCTAATGCGCCGCCCAACCTGGAAAAACGGTTTTGACCTCCCAGGTTTTAACGTTTTCTGACTGCATCCAAAACCTTTAAGAATGGGAGCAAACCTGTGCTACACTCACTTTTTTCATCTTTGGGGATTTTTTCTTTTAAAAGACTTTATTTTATTACTTTAAACTTTATAAAAGGGTTGTTTTATCCAAAAACAAAGCTGCTTTAAGTAGCCAGCTCGGGCCTGGCAGAACCTTCCTCCAGGCGTGGAGCTAAAATCATCTCATCACTAATGTCCTGACCCGACTGCTGCTGCTGCCCAGAAGCAATCCCAAACCTCTGGGAAACCCTGGAAAGAAGGGAGAAAAAGGGAAAAGACTTGAAAACAAAAAATAATGAGGAGTACAAAAAAAAAAGAATATATTTAAAGTAATTCTGGAGGGGTACCGTACCTGGGTATTACCTGCTGAGTGTGGAGTATCCTGGTCTCTAACACAGGTTGTCTGTACACACACACACACACATATATATTTACTTTCCTGTGTTTTTATTTGCGTTGAACATGGAATAACAGCATCGGTGTGGGGGTGGACGACTGGTTTATGAGAAGACACGGGACAAATAATGGACAGAGCTCTTGTGTTGGGGTTCAAACCAAGAGAGTTACAAATACCGGTACATTGATTTTGGCTCAAGTCAGATCTGAAGCTGGTGGTTTTGTGTGTTTGCCACATCCCGAATAATAAAAAAAGCACTTTTTTTTTAAAGAACTACTGTGTTTTGTGACAAATGTCACTTAAATTTAATAACATATTGCATGTTTGTACCGCAGCAGGTAACTAATTAATGCAAAATGTCCTTTGAAAATGCGTAAATCATTTAAAAATCGAGCTCATTTCTAGAAAATGGGACCTTTAATCGTCACGTGAGCCTTCAATGAGTCAGCACATTTTGATTATTTATCTGCTTATTAGTCAATTTGGATGGTAACTGATTAGTTACAAAAAAAAAAGTTAAAGTTCATTGACAGCATAACTTAAATATAGTGAGTTAACAGGTTCACAGCTTAATCGCCACAAATACGTCCTTTGCAGAGCATATTTTTTGGGATCGGATCAACTAAGCTCCCCTTAAAAGCGGCGATAAGAAAGAAAATGAACATGCCAAACTAAAAAAGGCACCTCGGAGTCTTTTCTGCTCAGCTATGAATCTGACAGGGAGGAGAAATGAGTCGCACAAAAGAGAAGCAGCAAAAAGAGGTGACGGAGAATAACTGCTACACCCCAAAGTGCCTCCTGCTAACGCTTCCGCCCGCTTCGTGTGCGCAAACCCATGAAAGAACGTGGAAAACCAACCGGAACTCCCAAACTCAAGCGGCGTGAAAACAGCCAAGAGGAACAAAAAAAAAAAAAAACAATGAAATCAGTTCGTTATGTTACAGAAAGTGCAATCAGTCACCAGCGAAGCGGACTGGCGATGAGTGATTGGAGCTTACTGCACTGGTAGCAGCCCAGCGCCACAAAAAGGCCCTTCGTTTCATTTCACTACACAATCCTCTTCCTCTTGTCAGCTAACGTGCTCGTCACGCATGGCACAAAACAATATGTTGAGAATGAGTATGTCATGGATTAAAGTGATTCCATTCCACTCTTCCTAGTTTTAAGGTACAACTCCAGCACGCCAGAAACTGGGTTTTGCACTCGTGATTAGCGCGAATAAGTTAGGAGGAAACAAAGATTCTTATGCTGTGTTGTTGGTTTCTGCGCTGTTTCTGGCTCATGTTTGAAAATGAAAAACAAACCAAAAAAAAACCAGATGAAGCGTCATATGATGGTCACTCTGCCACTTGCTACAACGCCTGCCTCCATCAGGGAAGCAAAAGAGTTCTCCAAAGTGAATCTTCAGTGGTTCAGGGACAGAAACCTCTCCTTTGAAGGGTCCTGAACACTTGCTGATCATTTTGGCCAAAGTAATTAGCTACTTCCATCATCGTTAACTACAGATGTGGGGGAAGGCCTGTGTGAGCTAAGAACAACAAAAAAACCCAACAAAATCAGGAAACCAGTGATTAGGAACGATGGCAACACCAGCTAAATGAACCAACAGAGGATAAAGACAAATGTCTTTAAATAGAATAAACATTATTTTTCTACTAAATGTTGTCCTAGCCATAAAAAGTTGGAGGGGGGGGGTTGGGGGCTCCTCTAGGAGGCCGGTTTCTTCAGATCCCTGATCTGTTTGATGAGGTACGTCTTCTCGTCGTTGAACTGCTCGTCGTCCGTGCGATCCTTCTGGAAGTTGTTCAGGAAGTCGATGAGCTTCGTCTGGTTCTTTAGCAGGATGTCGACGATGGGCTGCGTTTTGTTGGGGTTTGCTACGAACACCTGGGGTGGAGATTAAACGTTTTTAGAGTGAAAGCTGGAGAGCGTCTTTGAGAGTATCCTTGAAAAAGAAAAGAGAGCAGCAACAACATGGACCCGTCTCTCCGGGAGGATCACAGGTGTTTACTTTTACCTTGAAGACGTGGAAGGCCTCAAACTGGATGTTGGGACTCTTGTCTCTGAGTAGATTCATCATGAGCTTCAGGTTCTCGGGCTTGCTGATGTAGCGGGTCATCACGGTGAAGTTGTGTCTGTCCAACAACAGCTCGCCAAGAAGCTGCGGGACAAGAAGCGCAGTTGGAGCGGCGCCGCACCGCAGCGTGTCCGCTAGAGGGCAGCACCGCGCCGCAAACGTAAAAGCATTCTGACAGAGCCTTTTCTAAGATATTAGCTGCATCTTAGTGTGAAACCACACAAATGGTTGGACGGCGCAGACCCAACCTTGAGCGACTGCCTCTTGGTGACGTAGTTCTCAGAGTTCAGCAGCTTCTCGTAGTCTGCAAACACCTGCGGGAGGATGGAAAAGCCACAGCGGACGTTCAGATCGTGGGCGTAACGGCGCTCTCGTTTCATCCGCCTGATGAATCCCCGTGAATAACGAGTCAGGAGAAGAATTTAAAGAGAAGCAGCGAAGCAAGGCGAGTCCTCGCTCTGGTTGTTTAACGCTCCTCAGGTCTCAGCAGTCGCACCTGAAGAGAAGCAGCTCTGTACGGGCGTTCCTGCAGCCCGGGGCCCCGCGGGCCCTCGGGCCCTCAGGAAACGGACACACACAGCCGAGCTTTGACAGACAGCCTGGGTCCACCGACAACCTTTTTTTTGAAAGGAATGTGAGTGTGCCATTGAGCAAGGGAGGGGAGTGGCCCCTGATGCCCGTGTGTACAGTATCTGTGTGCTTCCTCTCCTCTGGGGGACCCACCCCCGACCCAGAGGGCCCAGGGGTCAGGGGTTAGGGGTCAGGGGTCAGGGTAGACCATCATGCAGATGGGGGGGGGTCTGTGCACGTGTGCGTGCATGTGTGCCAGATCACTCACAGCATCGTAGTTCTGCTCAAGATGTTCGGCCACCAGCACTTTGTGTCTTGTCAGAAGATCCTGTGGATAAAAAAAGACTTTTAAAATCAATAAAATAGGTTTTTAGATCAAACTAAAAAAGAAACAAGATAAAAAACACACACACACACACGCGCATATTTATATATACTATATACGTATATATGTATATATACGTGTGTGTGTGTGTGTGTGTGTGTGTGTGTGTGTGTTTAAAATGAGCCCCTGCTGTGAGGAGGGGGAACATGGCCAGTTCTTCTTCTGTGAACGGGCGTGTGCGGACGGCTGCGGCTGAGGGACCTTGAAGGTGGCGAAGGCGTCGGAGGCGATGTCGAAGGTGGACATCTCCACGTAGTTGAAGAAACTGGGGAAATGCTCCGACTGGAGGACGATCTTGGCCAGCGGCTCGTGGCGGATGCACTCCCTCAGCATGATGCCGCAGTTCAGCGCTACCTGGGGCGTCTCGTACCTTCCAAACAAAGGCGCCTTTGAACGCGGCTTCAAACGCAGCTGGCGCGGCGCCGGCTCGGCGTGCGTCTCACCCTTTCAGGAGGATGAAGAGGACCTCCTGGTGGGAGCAGAAGTACTCCACAGTGGGGCTGCGCGTCCCGATCTGCCTCCTCAGGATGTTGTTGAAGATCTGACACACGTCCTTCTTCCCCTGCAACAACACACACACACACACACACACACACACACTCGACTCGGCTGCAGCGCTGAACACCGAGGTGGCGGAAAGGTCAAAGGTCACGGCTGCCATTACCTCAAAGTCAATCAGCTGCAGGTTTTCCACCAGCGTGATCAGCAGCCCGCTGTTGTACAGCTCCTGGGCCAGCTGGGCCACCGTCTCCGTGTGGGGCTCCTTATCGTTGCTGCCGTACAGAATCTCCTTCATGGACACCAGACACTTGGACACCTCCTCAGACGCCTGCAAGAGACGGGAGACGGCCTCTGAGAGCGGGGGATACTTTGAGCGGGGTAGAGGACAATGTGTGTTGTTTTATCAATCGACTTCTGTGGCTTCAGCATTTAATGTTGTGACACCGTTTTTAGTGTTGTTGTTGTGTCCCTGACTCTCTGGTTACGCTGGTTTCATCCTTGTCCAGCAGGAGGCGGAGCCACGACGCTCTCTTTGATGTTAAAGCGGGAGGAACACATGAAAATGGGGACTTGGACATATTAGAGTCACGGCGTCGTCGTGGTGCAAATAGGAGAAGGGAAAAGTGTGTGTGTGTGTGTGTGTGTTCTGTTTTGGTGTCCAGGGAGGGCCCTGGGGTTAACATCCCTCTGTGAAACCAGAACAGGGAACAGCCGGGCCCTCTCTCCTCCTGACACGTCGCTGTCAAGACCGTTTCCAAGAACACACACCCACACACCCCCACACACACACACACACACACACACACACACACACACACACACACAGAGTTCCTACCTTGTCTGTCTTCTTGTCATGTTTGACCAGGACGGCCAGGTTCTCCTTCAGGCTCCTAACAATGTCGGCTGGACTCTTGTGGGACTTCCCAAACAGAGGCATGGCGGCCGGAGGCTTCAGGAACCTGGGAGGACAGGGGGCCGCTGGTCAGCAGGGCTTTTCTGGGTGTGAGGCGCTCGTAGAGAACTTGCTGCTGCCCTCCACTTCCGCCCCCTCCGTTGTGCTTTTCAGCTCGGCCTTTCCCCTATAAACCCTGACTACAAACCCTGAAACACCGCTGCCGTCACACACACGGACACTGATGTCACAGCGTCACGCTTATCTGTATTTAATAGCATTCATGCTAACATGCTACCAGCCTCTGAGGTAGAACACACACCTGTCACACGCAAACAGCTGCTTTTTTCCCCACTGTATTTATAACAGCAGGCTGCTGGCCGGCCGGTCTGCCCCTGCCCATGAGCAAGGACCGACAGGAGGGGCGAGGAGACGCAGGTCTGCGGAGGTCTACGGGCCCATGATGGAACCGACTCCATGTTTGTGGCGAGCGAGGGCGTCCAGAGCAGGTTAGCAACACACACAGACAACTTGTGACTGCTAATCCTCATCTAGGAATGTGAGGGGGGGGGGGGCCACCCCCCACAACCACCACCCCCCCTTCCACCTCTCGCCGCTGGGCCCGAGAACTTCCTGCCTGGGCTTTTATTTTGAAAAACTGCTTAAAAACTGCCTACTGCGTATTGGAAGCCAGTTTCCCCAGGCGAGCACTTTAAACCGGGCTTTTATGGACGTCTGCAGCATGTAAACACACGTTTCCACTCACTTCCTGAAATCTTATAATAAATGAAGACAGAAGCCAATAAACCGGTAAAACGACAGCTGTGAGACTAAAACAGCTCGTTCGGGGTAGCTGGGCGAGGAAAACGCAAACAGGAGAGGCAGTTTGGGATCTCTGAACCCCAGAGACGACCCGGTTCAGAGAGTCCTGAAGGGAAAACAGCGCTGAGCGGGATCACAAGGTTTTGGCCTGACAGAGCGAAAATCTGGGTTCCGCCCCACCCTGACGGGCTGTTCTCAGCCTCGTGGCTCGGGCAGCCGCGTCTGATCGCAATCTGAGCGCCCTGAGCCCCGCTGCTGCTGTTTGGTTGTCACGGCGACGGCTCCTGATGGGTTTATGAACCCACGGAGGCTGATTCACCTTTGACAAACGAAACCGGGCGGCAGGCGGGTATTTATGAGCTCTGACTGCCTGGCCCGAGCCTGCCTGGCCAACCTGGAACACGCCCTAGAGACGCCACCACCAGGTTTGCAAGGTCACCTTTAAACACCTTTACTGGGCCAGAAAGGGCAGAACGGCCCTCTTTTTCTGGTCGATTCTCCAGGCCACATCAGCCTAACTCGCAATGTTGACGCAAAGATAAGCGAGATTGAGGAAGTGGCGCTGAAAGGAGAACTCCCGGTGGAGTTCCTGAGCGGGCTGCAGAGAACTGGGCCAGAACCTCCGCCTGTTCTCCACCCCGGGCAAACCAGCGCTCTCCTGTTGAAGACTTTCTGCCAAGGGTTCATGTCCACCTGTAGGCTCATTAAAGCTGAAGATTATTAGGTAACGGCTTCATCTGGGGCCCACCGGCTGTTTGCACACAGCGTCCCAGAGAGCCTTCCAGCCGCTAGAACACGGATCGATCAACAGATAGGCAGACAGACAGAAAGGGTCCAATTTACACCACTTATCAAGGGGAATAACACCACAACTACTTCTGCCGTATGGAGACTGTTAGGGCCTCCTGTGTGCAGGTCCTTGTATGCTTTATTTTAATTACATTTTTAATGAAAAAGTCAGAAATCAAACCCACTACCTCCAGTTTTCAGGAGTATATTCCAAGTTATGCTTCAGTTCAGTCTTCAGGGAACTAGTAGGCACATCCGAAGTGCTCTTTTATACTAAATATATCACCAGTGCTAATTAAAAACGCCACCTGACACAAAGCAAACAGGGACCTGGGACTCTCTAAAGTGTCACCTAACTACGCCGGCCGAAACGTTCCCTTTTTTCCTCCTCTCCAAACAGGAGAAGCACAGCTTGCAGACAAAACGCTCCTTTTTCTACCGTAAACGTGCTGAACTGGCTGGAATCCAGCAGAAAACAGGCTGAGCAGCAGCCTGCCAGCGGAGCGGCTGGTCACGGGTGGGTTTATTCTGGTTGCATTCCTGCTCCGTCACCTTATCTGTGTTTGGAAACACTGGAACCTCTGTGTCTTTGTCCCGGTTGCGGCGGTGACTAATGGTGCCGGCGTGGCCAGAGAGCGCTTCATCACACCTCCGCGCTGCTCTGACGCCAGCGGTGAGCGCCTGCGCACGCCAAAACAGCAGGTCTGACGTCTGTCGGCACGTCTCCGTCCACAGATAAGAGTACAAAGACTGAAACCTTGACGGAGGGCGAGGACGGGGACAGGTGACACAACACAGGAGGCCGCTAGACCGGACTCAGTAGCTCCACGTCCGTGGAGGCGCCATCGGCTGGCACAAACCCTCTGGTTGTTGCCGGTTTGGTGGTCAAATCGTGACTCTTATGCTAAATGCTGCTGCTAAGGATGGAGCAGCTACGGCGTCATCGTACAGGAAGGTTAAAGGTCATTTAATAGAAGGCTAAAAAGACAAAAAACAGGTCATTAATGATGTACCTGAGCGTTAAAGGTTCAAGACTTTACCATGAATTGGCAGGCATTAAAACAGTCCTAAATGACAGCTGGGTACGCAGGATTGGAAGTGAAAGCCTCCATTTTGGATCTGGCTGGATAAAGGGCCTCAAGCGCCTCCAGCTCAGCTCCACGACGGCTGAACTCTACGCTCGGGCCAGTCTGCAAGGCTTCCCTTCACTTCTCATCTCATCCGAATCACAGCCGGCACATGGCTCCAATCCCAGGCGCCAGCGGTCATCGGCCGTACACGCTAACGTCATGCTAACACTGAGCAACTCCACTGCTATGAACAACATCCACAGCTTTACTTCCACATATGTCACATTCACCACCCTGCTGAAACTTCATTTTAGAGTTTAAATATGTTTAGAATTAAACAGATTTAAGAAGAAAGAAAAAAAACAACTTTAGATTATTTATAATGCATCTTTTTTGTGCTTTTAGGACTTTTTTAAGCAACACAAAGACATCAGGAGCCAATGGAGCCGACCCCTATCTGCTGCTACAGCAACTAATATAATTAGGTATAACATTAATGCAAACTTATAGTTGTGTTCTTTGTTTACGGATGTTTCTATAGCAGATCCTCCTGTTCTCTAACACCATTAACAAAAACTGTAAAACCATCAATTATAAAAAGGCCAATTTTAAAACCTCACATAACTCACCTGTATAATACTGTACATGTGTGATATTCTTATCCTAATTTTATATAAACTGCCAACTGTATTTATCTGCTCATATAGTCATATATGTTCACAGAAAAAGTACATAGCAATAATCATAATTAAAAATATAATAGTTTTTCATATTTTCATATCACATATCAATCTCATTTAAGGATCAGAGGTTTAATTGTTGAAGTAGCTGTTTACCAAAATTTAAAAAAAAAAAACATTAAATCTTAAATCCACAGTTAAAATAACAAACTCAGAGCTGGGGCTATTTATATCTCGGACATCTGGAAATGAACTAACTTCTTGTTTCACTTCTCCATTTTAGTTCGGAGACCCCGACCGGAAGTTGGGTTGTTTTGATTCTGGCTAGCTTTACCACGCTTGTGTAAAGTAACACAGCCAAGAAGGGGAAAATAAAAACAACTGACACGCAGACACGGTGGCCGTTGAGGAATTGAGAATTTAATAAATGACGACGTTCGGATGACTAAGAGTTGGTTACAAAGCGGCTAGTAAATACAGCACCAGGCCGCAAAAGCAGTCGCAGACAACGTGATTAAACACGGCTACACCCCTCTCGCTGTGGGCTCAACTCCCTTATTGTTTGACAGATTTTCTAAGCTAGTCTCTGTTTTCGGCATCAATTCAAAATTCGCTACGAATTCCATAAGAGAGAACCTACTTCCAAACATAACAAACGTACGTGTGTCTGAAGCCTAAACGAAGTTTGGGTGGTTGTCAAAGATGATGATATTTCAGCGTTTTAATAACTACAAGCGACCGCAGCTCGACAGTGTGTAGCGGACGCGATACCTTCAGTCAGGAAGATGTTCGGGTGTCTTCAAATGTCTTCACCGCCTCTGTCCCGGGTTACAGCGCAGCCTAGCCTCCAGGGGGGACTTAACCGGTCAGGCCAGGGTTGTTTGTTGGCAGGAACGTCAGCTAAAAGTGTGTGTAATGCAATTTAAAATGTGCGGAATCTGTTAAGAAGGCAGAACAGAATTCCATCTGGTCCAGCTCCAGTCGTCTGTCAATTACTTGAGGACATCCGGTGGGGATCTTCACACTAAGACGCTCGAACGCGTGGATCCGCTTCCTGAAAAAGCAAAAGTGGGGAAAAGGAATATGAAATTAACACTCGAATGGCTTCGAAAAGTTTAATAATTACCTTACTTATTACTTCAGCCAACGTTTACTGCTCTAACAGTGGCTGGTTCTTTTAGGGCACAGAATATGTGACTTCCTGTACAAGCTTGGCCGAAATTTGTCACTTGACACGTCTGTATCTTTCCAGGGTCTCGTCCCAATTTGCTTACATGATCTCCTTTCAAACGTTTTATCTTGTCTTTCACGATATCAGATGTCCTCCCAATATTTAAAAAGATTATAACAGCTCATAATTCAACACTAAACTAACAAGAACCCATTTTTTTTACAAAAAACGGTGAGAGGAAGAGAAAGCAGGAGGAACCTTGGCACGTATTGGAACGCGCCCCTAGCGGTTCTCGTTGATAAATGTCATTGGCGGACTGACGTCACGTGTTAAAATTAAACTCGGATATTTCCCCCCCCCTAATGTTTAATATAAATATAGAAGTATTTTTTTATTGTAATTTATAATAATGACCAATTTGCGGATTCGTTTTGCACAATTCATCCAAAGAAATAGGTACTTCTAATAGGTGAGTAAAATTGTAGACTGAAATTTTTGAAATTGCCACAAATAAGCAAAGGCACATCGAGGAAAAAAAATCATTTCAGTCTTTATTAAAGCAGCTTTTAATTTTACTTACAATACAGAATTACATATTTACAAATATACACACATATATTTATAACAATATCTTCATATCGACACCATACTCGATAGATACAGTAGGAAAATACAGACAGTGGATGCTGCAATGTGCTGCATAAACTTAAAAATATATAACCCTTATATCTCCAAACTCTGATATGAAAGAACAGCTCGGAGAGCTTCAGTGTGTGATTGAGACAAAACTCTGAGACGTTTAGAGCCCGTGTGGACTTACAGTAGTGGGCACAGAATTTACCGTCACACCAGACATCAATAAATGGCGGGAGGGTCCCAGGAACGCGCCAGAGTGACCCTGCAGAGCCACAAGAACAGCTCCAGAAACCACAACCCCCTTCTTTCAACGCGTGGTTTCCAGGACAACAAGGTGAGGTACAGAGGACACAAACGCACAGAACGAACACTGATCGAAACGGTGTCAGCGAGAGTTTAACTCCGCCTTGTCTTTTTTCTCCTTAAAATATCCACATTTTCCCAAAAAGACACCTTCCTTCGAGCCAACCAGACCCAACTTGTGCGCAGTTAAAAAAGGTGGTTCTTCGCACAAACGCATGCTGCATTGATTCATCGCACGGCCGACGTTAAAGACTGAAAAGTGATTGTTTAACAACGTGTGGCTCCAGCAGAACCTGCAGGAGGAAGCAAAGCCTTTTTCAAAAGAGCGCATCACAACGACAGGGGTGTGACACAGGGGCTTGGGCTGTTTGTCACCGCCTGCTGTGCAGCTCAGCTCCTGCCATATTTCAGCTGTGAGCAGGTACGTTGTGGCGTGGAGTAAAGGAGTAAAGGAGCCTCTCCCTGGGTGATACAGGCTCGTACAGACGAACCACATGCCTGAGCGGGGCTGGGAATACTAACAGGTGCTTCTCACAAAAGCTTTACCTCTAATTCAGATCCTCGTCTTGGGTCTTAGGAACATGCAGCAGTTTGCACACAGCATTCAGTGATAGAACTGGAAAAAAAAAGGTTGGAAACAGCTGGTGTGGCCTTGCCTGTCGTCAGGATAACCGTGTAGCATTATTAGAATATGGCGGCATTTGAGGCAGGACCGTTTTTCATGTTTTAAGACTACTATTAATATAAACATTCAAGATAAACACAACTTAAACATCATTTTTTTCGAGTGACGCCTCGATTTGCTGTTGATTTTGCATCCGAAGGGGTGAAGACGGCGAGATTTTAGCAAAAACTGGTGGAAACCCGTTAAAATGCACCGACGAGCTGGAAGGAACAGTCATTTTTGCTGCAAAGGGACCTTTGGGTCCTGCTGGAGTCAGCAGGTGGGCTTTTTAGACTAGTCCGACCTAAAATGTCTTCACTTTGTTCCAACAGGAAGTGCTTTTTGTCAAACTATCAATTTTATACGTTCCCATTGAGAAAGACCGCCACCTTGTGGACAATCCTGGAATTAACTCCTGATCGTAATAATTAAGAAAAAAGTTCCAGTTTAGGATTGATCTGACCTCATGACGTTGAATTAAAATAACTTAAGTGGGTTAAAACACCTCAGTGTTTCTGAGAGGGAAGGGGGGGTTGTCACCTTTGTTCTAAACGTTTCATTCGTTCTCTGCACAGGAACAAATGAAATCTGACACATGCAGCCATGCAGCTGCCCCTGCCCGCTGGCTCAGCTACCTGAGAAGTAAATGCAGAGCAAAGCAGAGACGTAGGCTAGCCTGGTCATCTTGGGGCTAACGCCAATGGAGAGGTTGAGGCGTTCAACCCAAACCGGTCGTGTCAGGATGTGTGACTCTCTCACCATCCTATTCGCTCGTTGGTAAAGAATGCCTTTCACAAAAAAAAAAAAAAAAACAGGAGGAAGAACTCCTCTGGCGAGCAGCCGTGACACCACACGGGCGTTTTAGAACAGACGACTGTTACAAGACTGACAGAAAACACGCCCTGAAGGTCTGACCCGCTCTCCTCTGCATTTTCTCGTTGCGACTAGCTGCCACTTTTCACAGTGTACGATTATCGTCTGACACCGAAGCGCGCCTGTTTAGTGAAATACCGCTTCTCCGAGCTTCCCACGGCGACCTGTGGCCACACCGGGGGGGTGCCGACAGCTCCCGCTCAGCCCAGGGATTCTTCAAACGCGCTAATGCTACATAGCCAGCGTGGTGGCGCAAGGTCGTCGCCCCTCCGTGGAGTTCCGAAGTGACTCTAACGTATTCTTCCTCCATCTGAGTTTGCGAAGATCGAAAACGTTTGGATATAATACTGCAAATTTGCCTAAATACTGCAACAACTGGAAAAAGAGGCCTAGCTGGAGCTTTGGTCTGGGATCTGAGGGGAGAGGAGCGCCGGCAGGTCAGGGCTTGATGTCGGAGTAGCTGGTGTAGGTCTCGCTGCAGCTGGACGAGGTGCTGGCCGTGCCGGAGACGCTGCCGTCTGCAGGACCAGCACACAAGCACACGTGTGACAGGCTGGACGCCCGAGGGAGGGAAGCAGAGAGGAAAAGTACCTGAGCTGCTGAGCGACTGGGAAGATTTGGACTCAGAGACGAGGCGGAGGAGGTTGGCCGCAGGCACCCAGCCCTCCTTGCTGCTGCGAAGGTTCCTCACAAACCTGCAGAGGGTTCAGGGACGCTCATCATTTCACTTCCTCAGAAGAAAACACCCCCTCCGGTCCCGGAGGCTCACCACTGTCCGTCCTCTCCTTCTCGGATCAGCTGGACCACGTCTCCGCTCTTGACGGACACCTCCTGGGCTCCGGCCTTCTCGTAGTCCGCTATCACCGTGTACTTCCCCGGAGCCTAGAGGGTTGGCAGAGACAGGCGGTAAAGGCGTGTAGAGGCGGGCCGGTGAGGAAGACCGGGGCTCCGGCTCACCGGCTTCTTCGCTGCTTCGTCCTCGGTGTCGGAGTTGACGGGGTCCTCGCTGCTGGAGTACCCGCTGTTCTCCTCTGAAGCTTCCACCGACAGAGACGCCTTGTTCCAGCCTAGCGAGCACGCAGGTGAGGGATCGCGGGGGGGAGAACAAAGGTCAAAATCAGAACCGCACTGACTGAATGACTGAATGGGTTTTTTGAAGCCGGGATGAATTTGAATGGAAATCAGACGGAAATGACTTTAAAAACCACAGCCAGGTGCTTGGACAGCGTGAAAGAGCAAACCTGCCCCGTTCGTAGCACAGGAAGGCAAAGTCCACGTGCAAAAGAGTCCTTTCTTCCTCCAACAGTAGAAACAGAGCAAAGGCTGAACCCACCGAAGCCCACCGACCGTCCCGGCCAAAGGAAACCCAAGTTTAGGGACGACGCCCACCCAAAGGTGCTGGTGAAGCCGTATGTGAAGCTCGGAAACCACCGCTGACCCACATCAGCCTCCAACAGGAGAAAGATGATTGATTTTTGAGGTAAACATATCGAATCAGAAGACTTAAAAATCGTATCCGTGATTTGAATTTCCCCCCTCGCTGCAGCACGGAGGCTAAAGCCCAACGGAGGGGGTTCGGTGGTCCACATTACCTCCCAAAATCAACCATGTCCACCCCACAAAGCCACGGCAGAGCGCGGCCAGGCCTCACAGCGGCTCTCTACCTTGCCGCCTGCTCTGTAACAGACTAGAGGAGCTCATCCATTTGACCCTGCTCAGAGCGATGTGGGGGGGCGGCGCTAGACGGGGGAGAAAGAGCCAACAGGTTGTAAAGGGTTAGCAGCCTGGTCCGGCCGCCAGGCGGAAAGTTAATGCAAGTATTTTAAAAAAACAGCCAGTCAGTCGTGTGGTGTCTTTAAGCGATGCAGCCTTATGCCGCAAAGAAGACAATTTGCTCTGTTCGGTGTTAAATTAGTCGGCAGAGAGCTGGTCTGGATCTGTCTAAAGCCAAACAAAACGACTTATTTCTATGTTTTTGGACCAGACCAACACACAAAATTGCTAGCGTGCGCGTAACAAAGCCTGTTATCACAGAGAATCCGTATGTTTGTGACAGGAGAAAAAGACTGTTTAATCGAACCTTTTATCAGTTTGTCACTAATTTACTGGGAGAGCGAGTGATGGAGAGATGAATGATGGTCCACTGTCACAGAACAACAATATACCTTTAAACCCAAAGGGCGTGGGGTCACTCTTGACCAAGTGACGTTTGGAACTATGTTCAGGGCTCAGGGACGAGCCTGAGCGACCAGCAAGGAGGGAAATAGGAGAAGGAGGAAAAAGAGAAAGGTAAGAAAGGAAGAAAGGAAGCGCAGGCGACTAAGCCAACTGCAAAGGCTTTTTTATAATCACAAAAACATTTATCCCTAATGTGGAATAGATGAGGTGCGTGGCTGCGCCACCAGGTGGCGCTGTTTACGCCGCTAAATCAGGTCGTTTAAATTTAAATATAACTTTTACGTATCATTTAATATGGTTTATTTCAATGTTACAGTCCCTTGATTTAATGTAATTGTATTACCGTCAAATTCTATATACTATTACCACAATTGTATATTGTGACATAAAAATAATACCAATTCCTTAGTATGGTCATGTGTGGCTAAAGTTTATACCTGCTGTTTAAAACTCATCTCATATGAGGAATAAATTCTTTTTTTTGCAAAGCCCCACCATAACTCATCACATGACACATGACAGATCATCACATGTTACCTTTTGGACTCTTGAGATTGCTGAAGCCCTGCAAAGTAAAACGCTTTTTAGCCACTGAAGACCTGTCAGTGGGTGGACTGGTCACTGGCTCATCTGGAAATCAGTGTGAAATGGAAATATGGGTGGAAAAGGAGCGTGGTGATCAAGAAGAACGGAGGCCAGTGGAAGAGGGAGACAGAAAGGTGAACCATGGGGTCGGAAGGTGAAGGAGAAAATTGTGTTTTCACAACTGACCACGATCATCTCTTCAAATAAGCCTCTATTTACAGTTTCCAGCGAACGTTGTTATTTATTAGAAGAGGTACGTTCATTGGGACATCGCATGCGGCTCATTTCTACCTCTGTGTTTCGGCGAAGCCAAGGAGTTGACCTCTGAGATGGTGTTCGACTCCAACTTCTTCTCCTCTGGCTTCTTCTGGTTCTTCTGAACGTTGCTACGGAACGGGCTGAAGAGGCGGAAGAAGCAGCAAACGTTAGAGGCAGGAAGAGTGGACGGTGCACGACGTCTGTCACCGGAAAGATGAAAAACACCTGGGCGAGCCTGAGCTGTGGTTGCTGGTGGGACTCGAGGAAACCGGCTCAGAGTTCTTCTGCTGACTGGCATCTAAAGGAGTCAGCAGTTAATCTGTGATTTTATGTTAAATGTACCTTTATTTATGAATAACATATTAATGAGACTGTGACACGATACCTCTGCAGGCTTGGAGCTGCTGCGTCAAGACTTTGCGGATCTCGTTCACCCAGGCTGATTTAATCTCAGTGGTCGGAGCCTAGAAGACACAGTTGCAAAGGACAACAGCAACTTCTACTCCCCCCCTGTGAGGCCTCAGGACCGACGCAGCAGGTACAAGAACCTCACCTGCACGATGAAAACTTCGTCCCTGGAATTGCACCAAATTTCAAATTTCTTATTGTCCCCTTTAGCGTTCTCTGTGATGCCCACTGCGCTCATCTGTAACAAGAGCAACGTTAGAGCGACTCAGCTGGACCTTTCCAGGCTCGAACCTTCTTTAAAGGCCCCCCCCCCCCGAAGCAGACGTACGCTGAGCGAGTGCTTGAAGCTGTACGACGGGGCCTTTTCGTAACCTTCGCCGTTTTCCTCCCTCCGCTTGCAGAAGAGCAGGGCCTTCTCGTGCAGGAACAGGTGCCTCTGCATGGGCTTGAAGCGGGCCAGGTCCTTCACCTTTGCATGGCCTTTTTTATGCTCCGTCCACACGCTGAAGGAGCCCTGCATCAACAGGCGGCCCAGCTCGGAGAGGTTACCCTGAAAAAGAAACAGAAGGGACGTTTTACAGTCGACTTTTTGAAGGTTTACAGATGCCCAACCTGTAGCGACCTCGTGGGCCCCACTACACGCGAGGACAAGACCACTTCTGACCTCATATCCTGTGATGGCGATGAGGTGCATCGAGTCATTAACAGCTTTCAGGATCCCCAAGATGGAGGTGAGCGCCTCCTGGAGGTCATCACAGCCCTCACAGCCCCTGCTGTACTTCAGCAACTCCTGCAAGCGCACAACACACAGTCAGAAGAAAATAAAGCCCAAAAAAATGAGTAAAAAGCCCAATATGCAGAGCAGAGGTCACCTTGAGCAGCAGCTGGTATTTGGTGATTCTCTGGACAGGTTTGAGGAGGTAGGAGTCCAAACCAAGTTTATGTTCCAGTTTCTTCTGGCATTCCTGGAACAGGCAGCAACAGAGATAATGAGCTCCCTGCCTTTGTTTGTTATCTATTAAAAAAAAGGTGGAACGCAGTGGAGGTTACCTGGAAGAAGGCACAGTCAGAGCACTGTCTCCACAGGCTCTCGGAGCGAGGTTTGTTCTGGCAGTAAGCCTCATAGATCTGCAGGTCCTTCATCTTCACACAACAAAAACAGATGGCAAACATGCAGCTTTAAACTCTCAAGATTTCCCGACAGATCCATATCCCACTTGGGAGGCGCTCACCCTCTCTAAAAAGCAGCGGCCCACTAGCTCTGGGCAGTCAGTGTAAGCTTCCAGTTCCTTCAGGAACGTCCTGAAAACACAACATCACACTAATAGTTAGAATTTGAATTTTAAGCTATGAAGGCAGGTGCACAGCACAAACTGAGTGGTTACACAGAGTAATGAGGTCGTTACTGCAAGACCTCTCACATGAAATAACAATATAATGACAAAATAAATAAATGAAGCAAAATTTAGCAAGTTTAAGCAAAAAAACACAGTGAGTATTATTCACAAAGGGTAGATTACAGACAAAAATAGAAATCATTCTTAACCTGACGGGATCACATAATAACAATATTGTACTTTGGATTGTGGTGCGAGTTACCTTTTATGAAACTGGTATATTTCAGACATATTTCCAAAAAGAATGTCCTTCTTGTTCTGCAGGCTGTTGGGGATAAGGTGAGCCATGGCGGGGTTGTCCATCTCGGCCGCGTATCCCTTCGGTTAGAATGGAAATCATCTATCAGAATCGCTCAACATTTCGGGAGACGAATCCGGTCCCTGTGCAGAAATGCGCTGGGATGGAGCGATCGCCTACCTCCAGAACACAGAGCAGCTCCTCCACATACGCCCGCTCCGTCTCCAGCAGCTCATTCATGACATGGCTGGGATGTGGGTACAGCACAGGTGTTTACCACCGTCGCGCTCACACATGTAAAAGACATGGCCACCGTTTTCAGGTCTGACTATGACTTACCGCCGTAGTACTGCCAGGTTTTCCTCCTCTTCTGAGAGCGAAGCATGTCGGGTGCCACCATTAGGGATGGGGGAATCTCCCTGGAGCCCAGCACAGCCATATTCATATTCAGTATTTCATATATTTAAAAAAAAAACACGAAGAAAGGTGGGTGATATGTCACACGCTGAATATTGTTGTGAAAACAGACGTGTAGCCACACCTTTTTGCAGATTGCGCTATCTGCAGAGTATCTTCTCTCCTTCCTCTGTGGATCTAAAGGTCAGAGGAAAAAAAAAGGTGAAATAGTCTCTAAAAGTTTTGTGCCCCTGGGATGATGGTCATGATGATGATGGTCATGATGATGATGGTCATGATGCTTACTGGGGGAAGACAGGGGGGATTTCACTTCTGGTCTTGGAGCAACTGGCTGGACTGGTCTGGTCTGCTTGGCTGCCAGTTTCTTCAGACTGACACGTCTCTTCTCGAACATCTCCTGAACCGAGCTTTGCTTCTGGAACACTCGCTCTATCTGGTCCTTCATAAAAACACAAAAACCAGAAACTTACACACGTTATCGGCCTTACATCAACGCAAGGTGAAGGTTGAATCCACATCTTCCTGACCATGAGCTGAGCCGTGAGTATCGCCTCGTACTGGCAGCAAACCGTGCTGCGGTCTGCGAGGGTGTGCAGCGGCGCTGTGTCCAGGTATCGCTCCAGCTCCTGCAGGGCTGCTTCAGCTCCATCCTGAGACTGACACCGGTCCACTGGCTGGCTGGCCAGCAGGAAAATGCCTTCCTCGCACCAACGCAAAGCCTGCAAGTGAAGGATATGGACAATAATGCCACAAAAAAAAAAAAACAACCCAAAACTGTGGGTGCAGAATGGAGAGGGAACTCTTTCCAACCTTCTCCAAGGCGTGATGGAGCTCCATAGCCCGAAGCAGGAGGCTCTTCTTACTCCTCAGAGTGGAGTTGATTTCCTCACACACCGATCTCAGCTCGCTGCATTTGGGCCTGATAGAATCCTCAGCATAGTGGGAATTTTCTATCAGCCTGTCGCCTTCACCTGCCAGCGACAGGGCGCGGTCCAGAACATCCTGCCAGAGCAAAGAGATCTCCAGCTGTTACGTTCGCTAAAGGATCAACTAAGAACTGTGAAAATGCTCTGGGGAGTGTGTCTTACACAGGCCTTGCCCTCGTGGCCAGAGAGCTCTCGCAGGACGTGGTCAGCGTGGGCGGGGCTCACGCTGACCTCAGAGAAACCAGACAAGCGTTCCGACGTCGCATCCAGCTGGGCGCGCACCTACGGGGCCCAGAGTTCGAGGGGTTAGCGAGCCGGCGTTTGTGAACCGTTTTAAAAAACTCAACTCACTTCTCGAAACTGGAGCTCAAAATAGCGAAGCTGTAAGCACTGCTCCAGCTTGGTGCAGTGGCGCTCCCAGAAATCGTCAAACGCCGTCTCCGTCTCATCCAGCTGACCCAGTAGTCTGGCGGGGAACGAGGGACGATTTATGCACGCGTTCACGGGCATCCCCCACATCGTGACATCCATTTATTCTGTCTTCTACCTCTGCACAGTCGCCAAGTTCTCCACTTCATCATGGGTCATGTTGTATTCTGGGTCAGTGCGGAGAGGCTCTTTGATGCAGTCCAACAGACGGCCACCCTGGGACAGCGCCACCTGCAGGTCCTCCTGGAAATTAAACCAGCGTTGAAGAAACGGAAATCAAAAATGCTGCTTGATATAAAGCATAGAGATATAAGCATAAGATTAGGGCAACTTCAGAACAAAACAACTGGAATATCTGACCACTTCATCAAAATGACAGAATAATCCAATAAACTGCTGGTAAATATGTCAACTAAGCCATTAAACAACACATTAAACATGTATTTACATCATTTTCAGCCAGACAAATTATGGATTTCCTTATATGTTGCTTATTTTATTTTTCTTGTATTATTCACACATAATAAATGTCACCTAAAAATGCCTGATATAGAAGGTTTATATCCAATTTAAGAGGCATGGAAAAGATAGAGGAGCAGCTGACCTTCATTTTCTCTTTCTTCTGTGTGTGTGTGTGTAGTAGGTTGGTGGTGGCCTCGGCATCGTTCGGTAGTTCTGTCTCCGCGAGCTCAGTGCCAAACGCCTGCAGGGTCTGCGCTGTCGTCTTTACCATCAGGGCGAATGCCTCGATTGCCTGCAGAGAAGACAACCGAGGCATTAAAAACCCGAATCTCACAACAAAAACTTGAGCAAAATAATTCTGATGCACATTTTGTTAAAAAGACATTGAAGATTAAAAACTGCAGTGTGTGTATGTACATATGGGTGTGTGTGTGTGTGCTCATACAGTGCGGTGTGAGATCCAGCTTTCATGGCAGTACTCCTGCGTTCCTCCCACCTCTCGTGTCAGTTGTCCAGGATCGATGTAGGCATGGAGCTCAGTCACTGAACTCAGCATTACCACCTAAAAACCCCACAATTGAGCAATTAGACTAAAAAATATTACAAAAGGTGTTATTGTAATGCTTCGTTCGATCATTTTCAGAAGTTTTCCTACATTTTCGGGGTGTGGTACGGCTAACAGTCCAGAAAAAAACAAATAAAAGAGAGAAATCGCGAACATGCGTACCTTCATTTTGAACTCATCCTTCTTGAACAAGACATCCGACAGTGTCCGCTGAAGGAAAGTACTGGGACGCAGCACCAGAACCAAATGTAAGTTCCCTGGAAAAGAGCCCTGAAGGAGGGAGGAGAGAAATGTTAAGAGCACTCATTCAGTCTGTGTGTCTGTGAATTAGACAAAAAAGACAAAAAAACCAAAAACCAAACAGAAATCTGCTACATTGATTGTGGTGCTTTATCCGTTGCTGTGCCTTTCATCAACCAGTCTGTGCTTCCAGAGAGAATTTGCACCGATACTCTGGAGTAAGTAACAAGCTTGTAACAAGCTAAAAGCCTCAAATTGCCTTTACACAGCCCACCAACCCAAGAGGGCACTCAACTCTATTGGTTATGGTTTCGTCTAAAGCCCTTTGGTGAACGACTGTCCTCTTGGGCGACACAAATCAATGTTATTTTTTCTCTTTCTCGTATATAAATCTTGTGTCCTCGAGTGAAATGTTGCAGGCATCAAAAATCCCCGACTGCCGTGTGCCTAGCCGGGCAAAGAGGCCTGCATTTAGATGAATGCACACACAGATACATCACAACCCTGCGATGACTGTATGCCATTGCTATGGCAACCACTCACCATGGAGCTGCACACAGGAAGAGACATGGTTCATCATCATACATGGCTAAAGAAGGTATCTTTTTTTTTAAATTACTCGTCAGGGTATTTTTAATTGTTTAATGTTCATAACTGAATAATTACCTCTAACAGGACGATCTCCATGACAACAGCAAACATTTTCACTAATAATTTGTGATTACTCTTTGTCTGGCTCTCACACTCACACAGAGCCTGCTGTGATATTGCTGAAGGATGCATTCTTGTTCTACAAGCTCCTTTTCTACACACCATCCAAATGTACAAATGCAGTTAAATTACAGAGGCCATGATTACAGAGAGCCACATCTAATCATGTACTTGAGGAAACACCAGTAACACACACACACACACAGGCGGTTGACGCTGTACCTGTTTTAGGAATCAATTAAATTTAATAAACCCTGAGAGGTCCTGGTTCAATTTGTACCTTCATATTACCATGATAATGTGCAATCTGCTCAGTGCATCCCCTGACAGACGAATACAGGCATGCTAATGAGCACACACACCCTTAGACACAATTATACAACAAAGTGACATGGGTGCACACACGCACAGACCTCAGAACAGCACGGATAAATAAATGATAAGGGTCAGGCTTATTTTGTGTAGACCAGGGTGATTTATATTCCTCCAATAAGGAGAAACTCCCCAGTCAAGTCCTTTAATGGGAACCACGCTGTCCTCCTGGGAGCTGGGCAGCCAGCAACACCTCTCTCCTCACGCTCACACCCCCTCTCTCCATTTGTTCTTGCCTTTGGAACAAAAGGATTGCCAGTGAGGACTAAGACGTTCAATAAAAAAACGCTGAGAGATGCTGCTGGGACACAACCAAACATGACGCGGCACAAGTCTGCGAGTTATTGGCTAGAACGAATAAAGACGAAAGCCACAGACAAGCAGATCTTCAACCAAATATCAGTAATACAGATATTTTTGTGGCCAGGTTGTTTGTGGTCCGCGTATAACTGGACGACACCTGAGAGCTATGAGGAAAAGGAGCAAAAATTCATGGACGAGCTTGTTAGGGGGTGTGATAATAATAATGACTCAGTCTTTTCTTTTGTGTAAACTGTTACTTTAAATAGAGACCTGCTTCTACAGCACCCACAGATACAGAAACCTCGGTAACTATGATGTAACGCATAATAATGCCATTAGAGCTGGTACACAGAAAGTCTAAATGAGCAAAATAAAGTTGCTGATAAAGACATAGTACAACATGTGTGCATGTGTTGAACACAAATCCCTGGTTTCGCATCTGCACACACACCTCGTGCTTCCAACCCCCTCGATGGGCAAATCAGCAAATGGCTGACCCTGAAATGGCCTTGATGAGCACGGCCTCTCGCGGGGAGACGAACGACCTTCAGTCTTTGATTAGACTCGTGCCATTAGCGTCGTCGGCTGTGGCCGAAGCAGCCGGGAGCCGGAGGGAAGCGTGAGATGCTCCTGCACCGCCTGCACCTCCTGCACCTCCTGCACCGCCTGCCTTCGGGCAGAGACGCTGCCCGGTTCCACCTCTTCAGACACCGATTTGATTCACTTCGATTCCATCTGTGCTGAAGACACGTGTCTGTTCTACAGCATCTTTAACAGCAGGAACTTAAATAAAAGCCCAACATTTCAGGCACTGTTACTTCCCGAATGTCACAGTACGCTTGGTCCCCACACACACAAGCTTTACCACGATTCGGTAACTTTATTTGTTGTTAAATATACGTGATTTGGGATATTTATGGGATTCAGGATGAACACCATGTTTAAGATGTCTTTGAATATTAAGGTTTGGAAAGAGTTTGCACGCATGTCAGAAAACTACGAAAATAAATCAATAAATAACTTTTATTACTACACAAAACATCAATTACAGAATTAGTAAAAGATGAAAACAGTGAGAAAAAAAAGTAAATATAGGAAGTAATATTCTCACTAAAGATGCATTTTTTGCAGCCAAAAACCCCCAAAAACTAATATATAGAGATCCTCAACATCTATTGTTGAATATAACAGTGGGTTTGTGGGTTTTTTTTAGAGTTATGGCTATTTTAAAATGGAAAGGAAAACAAACAAAAGGCACTGAACAAAGAAGAGAAGAAAAGGTAGAGAGCAGAACTGGAGCTCGTGCTGAGGAGCTTCTGCTACCATGCTGGTCCAGATTCCCAACATTCCAAACATCACCCAGCCTTTTAGCCCCGATAGATATTGTCTTTTTTGAAAAAAAAAACAGGCTTTAAAACTGTATTAAAGAAGATGCTCTAAAAATAGAATATTTATTATTGAGATAAAAAAAAAAATCCAATAAATAACAAAAATAAAAAACTAAAAAAACAATAAAAAAGCATCTAAGAATACAAGAGTTTTACTGCTGTTGTGTGCTCATCAGGCTAAAAACACAAAACTGCTCTGACAAATGTCACAGTAGTACAAAAATAACCCTGAAGAAATTTGAATTTATTTATTTTTCAACCCCACAGTCCATCAGGGCTCCTTCAAGGACCTGAAGCGTGCCGATAGATGAGAGAAAAGTAAGAGATTTAGAAAAATCCATTCTTGGTGCATTCACTGCAAAGGAACTTCCTAATTGCTAATGTGCCTTTACAGAAGGGACAGTTTCTCAAAAACAACATAAAAACCCATTAGAGCTGCAGAGAAGTGCTGAATTAGCATATATTAGCACCCATTTACATATTGGACAGGACTATAAGCATCTTGGTAGACTATGTTATCGTGTTCGTTACTTTTCTGCCACTGCCTGGCAACTTTTCTGCTTTGATCAGTCTCGATTTTATGCATCTCACCAAATTCACCCCTTTTTTTAACAGCATGTCTAAGTTTTCATGTAATTTGCAGAAAAACCCAAAAGGAACGACACCACAGAATTAGCCTAGTTTAATAACTGCTTTGGACCTTCCATTTTTGGCTCACTGCACCGGCTCCAACAAAATATTCTATTTTTAACTCCTAGCCTACCTTGCTCCAAAAACCACAACCAAAATACAAGAACGTCTGTCGCTGAATGATCATAAACAAATGCACATGGTGTGCAGTTGGAATCCTGCTGGAAAAACCTCACACAACAGCCAAACATCCATTAGTTAGAGTGGTAACATCCAAAATTATAGACACACACAGCTGACAGCAGCCAGTACAGCACAGTCACAGACGCCGGACCTGCCGTCATCAGAATGACCTGAGCGCCCTCACAAACGGAAGAAAAGGAGAGCAAACTCACAGCGATGCGGTGCAGCGTGGCCTTGACGGCAGCCCATCGGTCCTGTCGTCTGTCGATGACCAGGATGAAACCGACTCCCGATGCTGCAATGCTGTGAGAAGGAAAACACGCTGTGGTTAGTGGGGAACCACTTCTGGATATGTAGTTAGTGTGTGTGTGTGTGTGTGTGTGTGTGTGTGTGTGTGTGTGTGTAGTGTGAGAGAGAGAGACTATTTTTGGAAAACTACTGAATTATTTATTAAACCATGTCCCGATTATTCAGTCAGCAATTTTGTGAAGGTAGAAAAATATATAAAGTATGGACATCTTTGTAAAATTATAGACATTTCTGTATTTAAAAAAACAAAAAATACAAACCATCCCAAAAATAGGATGTCCTAACTTATCCTAGCACAAGTTCACTTAAAATGAATTCGATACTGTTAAGTTGCAAATTTCTTTTCATCTTTATGTTGATGATTATTACAGTGTGAATTTTGTCTTATTTTCTAAAAGGATTGGAAAAAAATTATAAATGACAATAAACCGATGCATGACACTATAAACATTAAACAAAAAAAGGCACAATGCTTAATTATTCTTTAACAGTAATAACAGCAGCGGGAACTGTCATTTGGTGATTCTAGGAAAGGCTGCCGGCATTGTTTGTCTTCAGAACCAATCTAAGGTGATGGGAGAGCAACATCCTGGCGCAAAACAGCAGCAGCCTCGGCTCTGTGGTATCCAGCGTGGCTACATGTGGAAAAACCTGCCATTCATTCGCCAGGCAGAGCCGTATGTTACATCCTCATTAGGCTGATGCATGTGTAAGAATGCAGCCTTTCAAAAATTGCCATTACATCCTGACACCTAAACAGACCAGACACACAAAGATACACACACACACACACACACATAAACTGTGGGGCCAACATATGATAACTGCTGAGCCGATCCATCTGGATGTCACAACTAGCCAATTTTCATAGTCACAGACGTAACCAATTAGAAAATGGACACTACCCAGTGAGAGCTGCAACAGAAAATCCTCAGTCCTTTAAAGAGAGACGGCCACATAAATGATCCACCAGCCATCCAAAAGAGATGGAAAATCCAAGCTGATGTCAGTCATATCCAAACGTTATCCTGCTGCCCTAATCCACTCCTCTGATTCACAGCGTGATTTCTGCACCCACAACCTTCTGACTGCAGATTCAGAGAGGTGACCGTTCGCATCCTTCAGGAAAAAAAAAAAAAAAACGCATCTCCCTCCTCCTTTTTCCTGCAATTCCCTCTGCTCCGCCACCACCTGCCTCGAGCCTTGGACCAATCAAATCCAAAGCCCGCGTCTTGCTGTTCAGCCACAGCCAATCAGAGCTCGTGGTGCAGCCGAGTGTGTGTGTCTGGTGGGGTGAAAGGAGGGATGGAGGAGGAGCAGGGTGGAGGGCTGATATTAAAAGGTAATGAGCCACAAAATACTGAGGCAGCCATGACACACACAAACAAGTGTATTCCTATTTACAGACAGGTCCTTAAATCTATTTCCTGCCATATTTTAAGTCTGTATCTGAGGTTGTATGTGACGGATCTGTAACACTCAGTAAGGGGGAAAAAGGGACAGAGAGGGGAGGTGAGGAGGGAGGAGAGAAGAGGACGGAATACAAGGAGGAGATAATAAAGAGGAGGAGCTGTACAATGTTTTTTAACCTGAATTAATTCAGAAAAACAAGACATAGTAAATATGACCCAAAGGCTGTCCTCTAACCCTGTTTACGGCTATTGGGACTGAATTGAAAGGATGTCATAGGCAGATAAAATCTGTTTTAATTGCAATGATCCCAAGTTCTGATAATCAGTTATTCCCAGCGTTCACATATTCACATCTTTTGTATAAAGAAGAATATTTTTAACGTCTTCTGTTTTATTAGTTATTATTTTTGTTTGCAATCCAGTTGTTCCGGGGTGTCGCCTAGTGGCTCCTTGCGGTATTACAACACCACCAAGCATAAATGTCCTCGCTGCATGGTGGGAAACACAGGACCAAAACACTCCAAAACTCATATCTAGAGAGAGAGAGAGAGGGGGTCTGAAAGGTTGGGGTCGGTTTTTTAGATCACTCCTAGCACTGGGCGCTTGAAATCAAGAAATAAATACCAAAATACAAGCCAAGCTACATCGTCCACTACCTATATCAACTATGAAGTTCACAATTCTGCTATGAAAACTTACACAGCATTTTTATTCACACATTAACAACACAAAAGTGTCAGTGTCATTTCTGGTTGAAAAGCCAGCATGACAGGTGAAGTCTGGAGCCCAGCGTGGATCCTCTGTGGATGATGAGCAGTATTTGGCAGTCTGGTCATACGGTGAATGTTAGGACCCTGGGTCACTGGATAAACAAACCTCCTGTCTTTACAGTAATAAAATGTCTGTTTTCATCAGGCTGGCTTAGGAATTATTCATATTGAGTTGCTTATATATTTTACCAACACTGGCATGCCTATTTTAAAACAGCAACAAAACCACGTTAATTGAGACTATATATTTCAAATTGAATTTTTTTGCTTGGTCCATTTTTGAACTTATAACTACATTTTTTTGTTTTGTTTTTTTTTTTTAATTTGATGGATGAAGGTACCTGGGGACACTGGTGAGGTAGCCGAGGACATTCTGGATCTCATCCTGTGGCAGATCACCAAAAGCTGGGAACTCCGGAAAGATGATGACGGGATTGCCGTTTATCCCACGGCCCCCTGAAGACACAGCAAAGAGGTAAACAAAAATAGGTCACAAGCGATATCAAATCGCCTGAGAGCCGTTACAGAGTCGGACTGAGCACACCAATGATTTTAGAATGTCAAATAGTTTCCCACACAATCTGCTGAAATCGACGCATCAGGACAAACGTGTGAAATTATTAATAAACACAAAGTGTACATTTCAATCAGAGAAGTCTATCTTTTCAGAATTCAAATAACAGTTTTCTGGTCATAAAAAACAGATATTTTTTTTGTTGAGCTGCAAATTTATACAGGTAAGTTCATATGAAGTCCAAGTCATATAAGTCCAATTTCAGCGACAATTGTAATTTAGTTTCTCTAAAGGAACTGCTGGGTGCAGAGGAGTGGAAGCTTTTAATACATCTACTCAGTCAAAGAGAAACTGGGTCAGACGTGAAGTTTGTAGCTGAGATCACACTAAAAATATCCACCTTGCACGAAGGGTACCGACAGAAGACCCAGGACAACAAATCACAGTAAACATTCCACAATGCAGGTTATGAGTATTATATATATATTCTTACAAGATGTTGTTTCCGCTCATATTGCAAGTATATAGTACAATTATAGCCCACTGAGGGGCCGAGGCTACACACACAGCAGCTGACGCAATGTTCTATAAAGGTATAAAATGTTACGCTGCAAAAACAAACCTGGCAGGATGGCGAACTGTTTCTGGAGTTCAGAGCCGATCTGTGCTGCACATAGGGGGCCGCTGTCCTGCTGCACAATGTCATCTGAAGGGAGAGGAACGGAGGAATCAGTGGCAATATCTACGCAAGCAACAGTGGCTTCATATAGTTCAACATGACCATCAAAATGCGAACAACTTTGAAAACACAAAAAATGTAAGCATTTGTATTTATCGTCTGGAAAGAAAAATTAATGTTCCTTAAAGCATATTAACATCATGCTTCACACTTTATCAAATTCTTAGAATAGTAGGTTTAATTACAGTATTTTGTAATCCGAGTACATCATTAAATTGAAGTCTTATTTTTGAAAAGGAAAATAAAGAGAAGGGTCCTTTAGAGGATGCAGGGTCACTAACAACAGATTTAATAAACAGTATTTGGAGTTAACGTTCTCTCTGGTCCAGATAGATGACAGTAGATTCATTTAGCTCTCAGACACACAGACACACACACAGACAGACAGACAGACACAGACACACACACAGACAGACACAGACAGATGACGGGCACTCCCCACCACATGCTGCTGCCAAGTGTGACCCACGAGTGCCAAAGGCAAGGACAAAAATTGGTCCTTGTGTACAGTCACGCGTGCGTCTGCGATGGAAAACTGAGAATTTTAGTGTGTGTGTGTGTTTCGAGGAGCAATACTGTGTTTGTGTACACAGACAAAGGCTGGCAGCGAGGCTGGTGTGAGCAGAAGAAAAGGAGGTTTCAGGGCAGTATGGTGGCGTTCCCGGGGAGAGCCAACGCAAGCAAACTGTTTACATTTAATCACACACCCAAACAGCTAAAGCCCACTCATATATTAACTCCCTACTGGAGAATTTCTCATATAAGTAGCAAAATGACACATACATTTATTATGTGTACTTATAAATCTTGGTGAAAAATCCTATGATGTTACCTTCATTTATTAACCAGGCTCAAATGTGTCAAAACGTGACCCTGTGGAACGGTACCGTGTTAGGCCTAAGGCGGCTTAATTTATTTGGACTAGTTCAATTAGAAACACATGTTTACTTGGAAATTTGCTTAGTGTATTGATAAATCATATGGGAATTCTACACTGTGGTATTTAAATTGGTAATATTTGCATAGTTATGTCAATAGCGTCATGATTACATAATTGGCATGCTTTTAGAGAGACAATGTCTGACCTCAACTGTTTTTTTTTTGTCATAACAATGGCATAATAATAATTATAATTGATTATGGGCGGCGAGGCGTTGCAGTGCTTAGCACATTCACCTAAACAGGTTTGTGGTGGGACTCTAATTGAGCCCTAAGCGTTGTCTCCAGAGGTACCGTTCACCCAGGGATGGGTTTCAGTTGATCACCACACAAATATTAGCAACACAAGAAACACAATGACTGAAACATCTTTGCTGTTGGACAACACACTAAAAGCATAAAAGCACTGATTAGGAACGCGGCTGAGCTTCTATTCACGTGAAGTACATAACTGGAACCCAAACACGGCGGCGCTTATGAGCTTACAGGAGATCCTCCGAGGGCACGGTGTGAGCGTCCCAGTGGCTAGACGGTGAGTCACACAACATACGGTGTCGTACCACATGTTCAGACCCCAGCGCATCATCAGCGTGGCTGAAGCAAGCTGGGTGTCTGTCCATCATGTGGAGACGTTTATTAAACCGGTTAGTTAGTTCCTACTACGTGACAACTATAAAAAAAGAGGATTTTCAGATGTGTTTTTGGCATTTAGAAAACTTTGCGGTGCCTTCGAGTCGAGTACAGACAACAAATAATGAATTAAAAAAAGAATTTTCTACTTGAGACTTGCGCAAATGACACCAAATGTTGTCAACTGTTGGCGCGCGAGTGAGTGTGTGTGTGTATGTGTGTGTGTGTGTGCGTGCGTCTGTGTGCTGGCCAGCTGTCACGTCAGTGCGATGCGCATTAAGCGTCGGCTTACATCCAAAGTGTGGAAAGCAGCCAGACATGTGCACCTCCTGCTCTCTGACTCCGTCTGTGTTTGGTGCTGCAGGAACTCAGCAAAGAGGACTTGGGAAGATGTGTTTAAGAGTGTTTTCTTACAGAATAAACACTAAGTTCCATCTGCTGGCTAATTGTGACATGGAGATGATGCAGCCTCGAATATGTTTTACCATCAAGACATCTACCATTCATGCACGGTGGGGCAAAAGACGGCCCACATCCTGTGAAAGAGAAATGCAAACTATAATTTTTTACACACTCAGCAGCAGCATCCTCACACCAAGGATGCTAAACTGGTCCACCAATATTCACCTGGTATCAACACCGGTAGCAAGGCTCATCCAATAAATGACCCGCTGGTAAATGTGTAACATATCTGAGGAAAAGCTGTGAAAAAACCAACTGTTCAACACTCAGAACCCATAACGCTCAGTGGTGCAGACGTACAGTATCAGACATTCAGGCGTCAGGGTGTCTTTTTTTTTTTTCTTTTCAACTCTGCTTTGTCCTCAGTTGAAAGAATAAAACTGGAGTATAGCGGCCAGGCTGCCCGTGAACCCCTGTCGCCCCCAAACACCCCCCACACACACACTGGAACTGGGGCAATGTCAGCTAAACACAAATAGTGATTATGGGGGGCCTCGAAAGAATGCACCCCCGCCTCCCGTTGCCCTTCCCCCAAGCCCTGACACCCTTTCACCAGTTCATTCATCCTTTTTTCTTGGCCAAGGGCTTTGCTGAGGGGCAAACTGATAGATAAAACAATCCTCCCATTAACACCAAATATTCATCTTTATTCACCAGTCTCTCCGATTTTAGGATTTTCTGTAATCGATTTTCCATTTAACTATTGTTTTTATTTGTTACGGGAAAGAAATTGCATGGATTTATTTGATGGATCTAAATGTAAGACAAACTGGATGACTAAAACAAGTGTGTGGAATTCATGTGGAATTTGTGTGTGTGTGTGTGTGTGTGTGCGTGTGTGTGGTAGTGAGACAGGGCCAGAGAGAGAGAGGCAGAGAAAATATGCTTGGGTTTTAAAGAGGTGTTATGGGAAAAAATGAGAAGAAGAAGGAGGAGGAGGAGAGGGAGAAGAAAAAGGGGAATGAGGCAGTTGGAGCAAAAGCGTGAGGTGCTCCTGTTGGTGCTCTAGGAGGAACTTCAGGATGAGGCTTCTTTACACATGCCTCCATATTTAATGTGTTGTCCTGGTGTCAGGTGATCCTGGGGACGTGTGTTCTCCAGCAGGGGACAACAGCAGGAACGCACTGAAACCTAAAAGTGACATCAGCAAAAGCATCTTCCCCTTTTCCCTCCAAACTCAGGAATTGCGTTCTCCACCCATGTCACATGAATCCTGCACCTTGAATAATAGAAGAGGCACTCATTTATGGCCACAGCCATCTTTATACGCACAATAAAGCGCCTATTATGCTGGACAGTGAGTACTTTTGAAGAATTTATGGCCTGAAATGGTAGCGTACCTGTGTTCTTCAAATACAAGCAAAAAACAAATGACTTAGCATACAGGGTTATTTAAAAAAAATAAATGATAAATCATAAATTTAAGACAACTCCACAATTTTGTTGTTCTGTGTCGCAACATGTTTTCATTGCTAAACACACATCATCTAGCTCTGAGATGCTAGGCTGCTGTTGACTGGTCAACGTTCAAAGGTACTGAAAGTTGCAGAGATGTCTCTTTACACACAAGCACACGTAGACACACACCCGCAGGCATACACACACACCAAAACAAATATTACCTCTGTATTATTGCAGATCTCTGCAAACAAACAGCCAAGAACATGATAAATAAGCTGAACCTCTGTGTTTTTGGGTTTTTTTTTTTAAAAAATGGCTTTAACTGAGGTCCGAACACAGTGCAGCAGTAAAAATGGAATTCTGAATAATAATTTCCAAACTGGGCTGCAGGAATGTAATCCGTTTCATGTGACTTTGCAGCCTGACTCAAACAGCTAATCCTGAGACTGCCCAGAGTCAAAAGATGCTTGCACCCTTTGTGAGAAAAATAAAGGCTGTTTATGTATATTTGTCCAAGTCTCCAGAATGTGGACCATCGTGATGATTCTGGTCACATCCCATGATGCATAAAAAACCGTGAAAATAGAAAACACAGCTCAAAGCAGTGATGTGACAGAGACATCGGCCAGCTGAGCCAGTGGGCTGGAAAAGGAAAAGGCTGCTCTGCAACTCTGAGGGTTGGGAGGGTAGCGTCATTTAGTTACACCGGGTGTGTTTGCACGTGGGGAAGCAGGGATTTGCCAGGTGCTCACAGCTGTGTGTGTGTGTGTGTCTGAATGTGTGTACATTTGTCCATGAGAATCCAAGCTCAATTATCAGGCATTATACCGTAGTGGCATTACAGTTGGGGTTTACCAAGGTCCCATCTGTCTCTTTCACACACTCTCTCTCTCTCACACACACACACAAACACAAACATGAGGGCATGGGCTTGATTATGACAAAATAAAATGGGTCAAAGGATCTGCTTGGAAGGTGTGTGTGTGTGTGTGTGAGTGTGTGTGCGCTGATCAAAAAAGCAGAAATCAGATGAGGGTGCAACATTGACATTCATCAGTGTCAGAGTGTGTATTAATGTGCTGACCTGGTAAAATTAACAACTAAAGCAGTAAAACTAAAAAGCAGCGTTATGAGGGACAGAGCTGCCTCCTTTCAACAACAGTTACGTAGAAACCAAGAACAATGGTGCTGGTGTTGGCGTCGAGGCCCGTTCTGCTGAAGAGACAGCGGCATCATCATGCTCACAAAAAAAAAACACAACCACCACAACACGCTACTGTCTGCACCACCATCAGACCACGACATGCAGTCGTGTGCATCATTTAGGCAGAAAATCAGTTTTATGGCGCTTTCGGGTAAAGCGTTTCCAACTGTAGAATGATAGAGAGAAGGGCAGACTATAGAATACGGTGCTACAAATTATAGCGTAAATGTATCTTCATGTTTGGTCACATATTTTTAATGTCTTTAGCTTAATCTCACACAGTGTAAATCAAAACAACGAAATCCCTCCAGCTCCACTGTTACAAACTCGTGATTGAGGTGACAGTAGTGCTTCCAGGTTTTTCACAGTAGTAAAAATAGCCATTCCTACCAAAGCGGCTCCCAACTCCGAGTGCACTGGGAAATTTATGGAAATTTGCTCTGTTGTGGCACCTGTGGTGGAAAGCACGAACCCGCAAAGCGCGCCACCGCCCGCCCCCACCCACTAAGGCCTGATCTTTAGCCCTTTGAAAGCAGGTCTCCCTGCCTTCCTCTTTCTGTCCACAATTAGAGGGTTAAAACCTGACTGTAGAAGCGCTGCTGGAAATAAAACAGCAGTCTTGTTTGGTTGCCCCTGGCCATAGTTACCAGTCATTACACCACAGAGAACAAAGAAAAACTCGAAACTTGGAACCTGGGAAAGACAGGAAGGGGGAAGTGAAGACACACACACACACACACACACACACACACAGCGAATAGGCAAAGAATCCAGAAGTGTGTTTTTACTTGCCCTGAAAGAAACCTGACAACTCTTATGTTACCATCTACAGAAGCCTCAATGGTCAATTTAAAATCTGCCAAATCTTTTACTGGTATAAACGAGCTCAAAATGATCACATATCCGTATCACCTACCTGTTATACTACTTCAGTTCATAGTGTATGTTATTTGAGACAGTATTGTGCTTCTCTTAAATATGTCTCTATTACAAATTAATATTTCTGCTTGTTTGTTCACTGGTATTATCCAATTTATCATTAGGATTTACTGAAAAAACTGTTCCACTGTTATGGTAAACAGCTTTTTCTGCCTCATATTTATTAACTTTACTCTGTTTTGAAGCATCTAGGACAAAGTAAACTGGCAGAAGATCCTACTGCAAACAGTTTATCTGCTGAATTCAGGGCAAATACACCATTCCGACTCTCATTACTCCACCTACATCATTAGAGGTGAACTAAAACTTTTATTCTTGAAAGAACTCTGATTAAAGCGAGGCTCTTTGTGAGTTTATTCTGTGTGTAAGCAGGTTGTATGGACAATTTGACCCAATTCCACCTGCTGGTACAGCAAAGAGGACATGAAACACAAAAGGAAACCACAAAGACAAAGATTTCTATCAATAGTACCGCAGCTCAGAGCTGTCTGAATTCAATACATGTGACGGAGCTGACCACACACGCGCATGCACGCACACATGCATGGAAATTAAGGGGGGGAGGAGATGTTTATATTCAAAGCCTTGAAAAGGTTTTTTTCCCACCATTGCTTCCAACTGACAAGAGGAAATGCAGCGTGCTAATGGGGGAAAACTTGATTAATATGCCGCCAGTGTGCAAAGCGCGTACTGTACTCAGAGAGGACAAACCAAGATGTTAGCACACAGCTGACTTCACTCAGATAGGACCTCTGGACAAAATCCACTCTCCTTTTAAAAACGATTACGTAACCATGTGATGGAACAATAACGCCTTCAGCATTAAAAATATCTTCAGGGCAAAGAGGAGAAAAACACTGTTCTTAAAGTTAAAAGTCTTTTACAACCAATTTAAAAACTCCACAACATATAACCAAAGGCTTGTTGCAGGTGTTGATCATCTCCCTTTAAAAGTCCAGCACATCAGAACCAGTTCAGTGGGATTGGTGCGGAGAGGCCCACCAACAACAACAACAACAACAACAACAACAACAACAACAACAACACACAACAACACCAACAACACCAACAACAACAAGAACAAGAAAGAACAAATAATTTGATGACTTCAGATTCGTGATGTAAATAGGGATAGGGATAATGTGTTACAACAGGATGTTGGACAGACAGTGGGTGGAGCTGCGCCGCTAACGCTAGCTTAGCTCACTGAAACCCTTTACCTTGTTTGAGGGTAAAATTATTTTGAAAGGTTCATTAAGGGACAAATATTTCTGAACAATTGCCAAGTAGCCTGCTGGACATCATTATACCATTAACTGGCCACTTAAAAACCTAAACCTTTGTTTTTTAACATTTACAAGTGTTATTGCTTAAAGAAGTAAAATGTCAATCCTCTTCAGCCATCCATCCATCCATCCATTCATGCATTCATCCGTCTTTTATTCCAGGAAGCAGATATCCGGAAAACTAATCAGACAGACATAAAATGCTCTATTTTACCTGAACAAAAAACACACACACACACACACCTGCAGAACTCTCATGGCTTACAATCTAGAAAACCTATTTACACACAGCAAACAAAGTTGAGCGACCCAGCACACACACACACACACACACACACACACACAGAGTACAGTCACAAACACTCTACCTGTCAACATCTTTAGATGCAGCCACAGCCTGGTGATATCGTGGCAGAGTTGAGACACTCGGTTCAGAGCCATTGCGCGGCGGGTGCATGTATGCCTCCTGATACATATGCACACAAGGAAACGCACACGTTGTTAAAGCACTTTCACGCACAGCCACCTTTTCTGTCAAAGCACATCGCGATGGAAGTTGAGAGAGTCCATTCTGCCCCAGCTGAGCATTTCAGCGGCTTACTGAGCTGTCACTGCAGCTAGGACACACACACCACACACACACACACATGCGCACGCACACACGCACTAACACACAAACACAGACCTCCCCCTCCTCATCTGTACCAGCCAGCAGGAGGAGCTTCACCAAACCCGCCCCCAGTTTCACGTTTCACAGTTTTCACTGATGAGAGGAAAACGGAGGTAAAAGGACGCGGAACAAGCCTGACGTCTCCGTTCTCACTGATAACCATCCCTACCCAGCATTTGTCTCTGTTCATGTGATTCAATTTGGTTTCCCTGAATCTGATTATTGCTGGAGGAACAATTGCATTGTCTTGTCTGAAATGAAAATGATCTTTTCATCATTACTAATCGGTTTAATTGGGTTTACAGTTTGTGTAGGCTAGAATGGCTAGAATAAAATATTGACAAGTTTGAGAAAACAATGAGAAAGTAGCTAAAAACAAAGGAATGTAAAAAAACAACTTTATTATGTAAGTGTTGCTGTAGATAGACAACTATAGTTACAGTACTATTTTACAATATATTTATTACTTGTAGTAAAAATAGGTACTTCTTTAAATACCACATTTAAAAAGAACCAAAAATGCATAAATACACATCACATATTTTCATGAGACAAGACTCCAGTCGCAGCATCCATCAAAATATGTCAAGAATATATCTTTACACCTACAGAAGCGTTTCAAAGTCTCAATAATGCACTGACATCTCACTTATAAGAGATTTGGGTATGTTAGTGCCAATAAATCAAAGTAATCCTGACAAATCCTGTTGTACACCAGAATAAAGGTCATCAGTTCTTTCAGAAATACAAATCATAAACCACAAAGATGGACAGATCAGAGAGGGACACACACACACACACACGGACAGATTTAGATAAAGTCTTCTGGCCATCACACCCTCACACAGGAAAAGGCAGAGGCTTTAGATTGGTTCATTTCCGGTCTTTTAATTTGAGATGGTATGGTTGTTGTAGCGCCCAAAGTCACCCACTCATGGCCCAGTTTAGAGACCAACCAGTACACAGAGTCAAAATATAACTAGTTAATTGATGTTGATACGAAGCAGCTGTTTTTCTACATTTGCTTTGGCCTCCTAATAATACACCTAAAAATGACACATAAGATATACACTTTTGTTGCTGTTTTGAAAATTCCTACTAATTTTGAAACCTAATTTATGGTAATGAAGTGATATTTAAGTGAAATCTTTTCACAAACTGCCGCCTAGCGGTCGGTGGTGGTATTGTCTCTGACAAAGAATTCCTTCAGAATTATTAAGACTGTTTTTCGGCCGGTGCTCTGCCTTCAAGGCATGCTATGGATCATCACTGATTCAATCAGGATGATCAACAGTGGATCTGTAGGATGCGGCGCAGACCGCGGGATGCAGAGGAGACTCGCCTGTGTGGTCCAGACTGCAGCTATAATAACTTCCATCTGAATGGTGCGTTTGGTCAGGCCCCCTGCCTGTGTCAGTAAACAATATTTTCTCCTTCCCCTCAAGGATCAAATGCTAATATCCAGAAGGAGAAGAAACAGGAAGGTTCCAGCAGCAAAGTGAGTCAAGAGCTTAAAAACGTGGCTAAAAAAAAATCTTCATATTGAATTTTATACATTAAAAGCTTCTGCAAGTCACACCGAAAGTCACTAGGCCCATTTGAAGTTCTCAAAGTTCTGACTTTCTTAATATATCACTTTAAACAAACTGGGAAATTCCAATAAAGCTTTATGGCTTATTTGCGTAACAGCAGTGTCAGCTGGTCCATGTCCCTTCACAGTTCCTCTTTATCTGAAAGCAACTAGAGACGTGGCTTTAGGTAAACCAGTTAGGTAAACTACTATACCTACCCAACAGCAAAGCTGCTATAATCGCTCCTCCCATCCTTCCTTTGTTAATTACCGAATGATATTTGCCGATATAACAGCGTGTAGTGGCAGATGAATGGCTGTAAACTTCCTCCTGTACACATCTGCACAAAGACACATTAGTAAGCTAAAAAACAAGCTTAAATTTAGAGAGCAAAATCAGAAAGTTGCAGCAAAACCAGTGAAAGAGGAAGTTTTCATCTGTCACAGTGGATCCATCAGTCAGGGAAATACCACAAAAAGTTAAAAAAAAAAAACCACCCAAAACTTCCACTGCAAGGGTGGGATCAGATTGTGGGTTTTCGTTTTCACAGGGTTGTGAGTGAATCCCCAATCAATTTACAAGGCCATACAATTAAGAAGTGGCAAGAACAGGGAAAAAAAATAATCCTATCCGGTTCAAAATCAGCTACAGCTGTCTTCAGGAGAGAGCCGGTTCAAAATAGCCCTCGCTAAAAATACACTTTTCATCTCCGAACGCAGATCAAACCCTGCCGGAAACACCCAAAAATAGACCAGAATCCTCACTGACACGCTACAAATCTTTATACTGCTGATATAACACACACTCACATGCACAAACACACACACACACACACACACACACCTGCTTTCACTTCTGTACACAAAGAGACAGTTACTTATGCCAGCTACTTCTGAACCACCTTTGGTAAATAAGGATGTAGCAGTATACCTTTTACTGTTTTCCCACAAGTACTTGTGTACCCTATGATTGGCCTACAGGGAAGAAAAATTACAAAAATAAGCACACACAGACACACACAAAAGCAACTACCAGAATATTGTCCTGTGTGACTCTACGAGTATGTTATCTACAGTCTAATATCCTGGCCACGTAGATTAATGATCACACCAAGTTACGTGCACAGATTGGGTATAGGTGGACACTAGCAGATATCCTTTTACTCATATATTCCTTTTTTCCCCAATTAGAATTTAAATTGACAGTTTTAAACTCTACCTAGAGAAGGTCAGGGGTGATATGTGATCTTTGGAGCTGGTAGCAGTTCAGTGTTTCAAGGATGTAACTGTCAGGATTTCCATGCCAACCCTCGCTCAGCATGACCTCAGACACACACGCCTCGCACACCAAACACACAACAACTCACTGTGCTGCAGCTGCTGGCAGCACTGGCTGTATCTGAAGTAGCTCTCCATCTCTTCCAGCGGAATGCAGACGAAGCCCTCTACTTCATATTGCCGCTTGGTGCTGCGTCTCTCCATGTTGTCTGTGCGTGCGTTCTCCCCTTCCTTCACATCTTCATCTCCACAGGTAGCGACGGGAGCGGCGTCCCATCCCTGCCTGTCCGCCTCTGTCACGTTCACACACCTATCCCAGTTCCTCGAGCGATCACACCACTCCTCTTTCCTTCCTCCGCCCCTCCCCTGTGCTGTGGATATCTGCATACTTTTATCTGCCAACCTTCTTGCGACTCTTAATCGGCTCAAAATTGAAATGTGCAGCATTTGCATATCCTCCTCTTCATGCTTGACACACACGGCTCAACAAGAGGAAGCTCTTTAAACTAATTTAGAAGACTTAAAAAAAGCAAGTTTGCTGCATACAGCTGTTACACCTGACAGTTGTGCGTTGTTTTTGTACTTGGACAATTAAATACAACATATATGAGTACTAAAGTACTTTACACGTGTTACTAACAAAGGTACTTTTATGCCAGCCATTTTTAATGAAATACATTTGGACTTCTTAAGGAGTCAATGGTCCCTAAAAGATCCAAGAAGGAATCTTTGCATCTATTAAGTCTATTTTATTGTATATTTTTATTCCATCACAATTACAACCTATCAGTTATTCACCTGTCTACTTACACTGTGTCTGACACACGGCTCAACAAGAGGAAGCTCTTTAAACTAATTTAGAAGACTTAAAAAAAGCAAGTTTGCTGCATACAGCTGTTACACCTGACAGTTGTCAAGTCAAGTCAAGTCAAGTCAAGTCAAGTGAGCTTTATTGTCATTTTCGAACATATATAGCTGGTGCAATACATATTGAAAATGAAACAACGTTTCTCCAGGACTTGGTGCTGGTAGGACAACACAAAAGGGGCACAGAAAGGACAGTTGTGCGTTGTGCGTTGTTTTTGTACTTGGACAATTAAATACAACATATATGAGTACTAAAGTACTTTACACGTGTTACTAACAAAGGTACCTTTATGCCAGCCCTTTTTAATGAAATACATTTGGACTTCTTAAGGAGTCAATGGTCCCTAAAAGATCCAAGAAGGAATCTTTGCATCTATTAAGTCTATTTTATTGTATATTTTTATTCCATCACAATTACAACCTATCAGTTATTCACCTGTCTACTTACACTGTGTCTGCCTTGTGTTTAAAAAGGTGACGTTTATACATTTGTTTTTCTAAAAAAAAAATGGACTTTTTTGCAAAAAGTATTATGAATTATTATTATTATTATTATATACTATAATACCTCAATATAAATTTGCTTGTATTTGTATGAATTACTTTGATACTCTTGATCATTTTAGTCTAATAAATTGTTCTAAAATGTTTCAGGACAAATTTGTGTTTTTCTGTTCAGGCAAATGTTCCCGAAACACACAAACATCAGAAGCCCTTGAAGCTGTGTGATTATTTTTAAGAGCTTATTCCAAAGATAAAGAAAAGTTTTCAAAACTTAAGCTGCTTTTGTTGCTTACTTGATAAGCTGTTGCTTTGCCAAAAAAAAAAACAAAAAACAAACCACGCTGTCAGAGCATTAGGAGGAGCCCGAGGGGATTGCAAAGCCAAAAAAATAATAAAACAACAAAAAAAAATCCCCAAAAATCCACCTCCCTGATCCAATGTCTTCAAGCTATGAAACTAATCCTCCTCCTCGTCTGGTTCCCAGCACCGCGACAGACGTATTCATCAGGGCAAATATTGATTATGCTGTGACTAACACGTGAGGTTTCAGCAATCAATGCAGCCGACCTGACCTGCTCCCCAAATACGACCCCGTCACAAAGTTTAGGCAGAAAGGAAAAGAAAGAAAGAAAGAAACTCAACTCACCATGTCTGCCCGTCTGTGTGAATCTATGATTCCGCTTCCTTTCTGCTCGTCGGCCAACACAGCAAAGGTTGTCTGACATGGCGGATCTAACCGCCGCTGGCTTGCGTGAACTGTCTTTTGGACCGACTGACTGATCGTCTGTCCCTCAGTAACAGCGCAGACATGATTTACTGCCGCCGCATTGAGACATAAGGCTTAGTTATCAATGAGCCGCCCACAAAGGCTGCATCAGGTAATCAGTTACCAAGGTTCAACGCCTAAGAGGGCCATGTTCAAGGATTTCCACCACAAAGGGAGACAGCAAAATGGACATTTTCATTATATCTGAACACACACAGACACGGATACAAACCCCGGTGACTAACGTGCCACTACACAAAACTATTATTTAACTCTGCTGTAAGCGAACAGGTTATAGAGACGAAGGTTTGCACTAATCATTTTCTGCTGCCTGAATACTACCGCTGGGTATTGTGTTTGAAATGTTTGCAAAGACAGTTTAGCCAGAGCATACTGTACATGTTCCAGTAGTCCCTAGTTACAAAACACAGACTCGTGAAAAGCTTAGGAGATGACCACTCTTCGTTACGCCACTGGACCATCCTCTTTGCATCAAACAGATGATGCGTCGTGTGCCATTATTGGGCGGTGGTAAAGACGCTGCCCTGGAAGGTCACTCCAAGGACGGCCCGGTGTTTTATTAAGCCAGGCTAAAAATGTTGGACTCATATGTTGGCAACAAAATCTGATTTGTAAGTGCAAGAGCATAAAAATGTACAATACTTTGAGATATAACTAGATAAAGAGAGTAGAGCATTTTACGTTGTAGTTGTTTATCGCTGGGGTGCCTCTGACAAGCCTAAGCAGCAACACGATGGTCGATAATGTGGTTTTCTATTACAATCTGAGATAATAAAGGGAAAATACATCAGCAGGAATCTCCCCGCGGTGACAGGAAATCCTCACTTGTCAGCTATTTTACTACCAGGGACACACACGTTGCAGAAAGAGCATGCATGCTTCAACCCTAAGAAGCAGTGCACGGGACACTAACCTGACCTCCAGATCGTTACCCGGCTTCTCTCGTGTGCGTCTCGGGTCAACACACTGATAGACACAAAGAGGTTCTGAAGCATTTGACTCAAAACCTTTTGGCCCTCTTGAATGAAGTCCCACGCAGCCATAATCAGAAGAGGACAGCGTCCATATTATGTCGTCCGGTCGCTTCAATCTGCCCGCTTCTCTTCCTTTTTGATAAAACTCACCCTTGTTTATCTTTCCTCATGTTTGCTTTGTGTTTATCACAGGAAAAGAGGGGTGGAGGGTGGGCTATGACATAAACCTCACATCTAATTATGTTAATTTGGCAAACTTGAGTAGATATTTAGATAAAGCATTGGTACTTACAGGCTGCTTTTTACTCCGATGCATGCTCAACAAGTGGATTATTTGGTTTTGAGTGCCCTAATTGCTGTAAAATGTCATGATTATATACATAACTTGCTTGCTTTTCAACCTTCAAGACTATAAGAGAGAGGTAAAATTGTTTCTACTATACAGTTGCAAAATTTACATCAGTATTTATTAAATAAAAATAGGCCACTGGCGGTTTTTTCCAAGATTATTCTGTTTAAAACGAAGAGGATGTTTGCACTTTAAAAAATATATATATAGTATAAATTAAATAAAAAATCAAAAAAACAAATTTCACGGTGAATACGTTTCTACACAGCAACTTTGTTGCATCTTTCATTTGAGGATATAAATTGCTACAAAGACAGAAACAGGAGGGCAGATCTGCCATCTGTGCTGGAGAAACGAAAATGAAAGAGCACATGCTTCTCCCCTTTGTGCGGAAGAAAAACTTCTGACTGCATCATACTGTAATGCAACTTTTATCCAAATTCTTTTTTTTTTTTTATAATTGGGTATTTAAAAAGCTAAATAATAACTCAATCACTCATCAAATGTGAAAACCATCATAGTTCACAACAAGGGGGGATGAGATTTTGTTGAAAAAATTAAAAATTTTATAATATTTTCAAATACACAAGTCCTCAACTTTCTAATTACTTTTGTGTAAAAGATAACTTGCCTTATATAGAAACATACCGCTTTAACACAAAAATAGTCAAAATTCTGATGTAATATTTAACTTTTAATTAAAGAACTTTGAATGACTGAAGAATAAACAACTGTCCGGCAGCATTTCTAAATGTTGAATTTGCCCGTTTACCAAAGAACCCCCAACACTGAAACAGACGGACGGACGGACGGACAGACAGAGAGCCCTACCGCTGGCTGCTGACAGCACCTCCACCGTTTGGTCCATGTCCTCTGGGACGGACGGCTGCTGGCCCATCCTGGCCTCAGCGGGGCGTCTGGTGCGGTGGACCTGCAGGAGCACAAAGCCAGAACGGGTGGATCCTACGTGAAACCGCTGAACAATAACCAGCTGACTCAGGTGAAAAACGAGCACCGGCTGTCATAAAAAAACAAACCGGACTCCTTCCCTCAGCCGCTCGGGTAGTTTTGGTCAGCCAGCCGCAGCGTCAGATAGGGCAGGAAGGAAGACAGGGCGGCACTGAAGGTACTTCTGTAATTGCGTAACACTTAATGTCCTTAAATGTGTGGAGGTTAAAACACACATCCAGCATCAGCAGCGTTAACAGGGGGACACTAATTTCATCTCCTCGTTAGGACCAGCCATGCAGCCCTCGGCCCCGGTCAAGCTGAGGTGACACCGAGGTGGTCTTGGCTCGTGTGGCTTTTATGTTGCACAGAAACAAAAGAACAATTAAAGCAATCAAAGAATCAAAGATGCAACAGGACAGGACAGGAACCTTCGGCTTGGTTTCTTTATGACTTGGCAACACAACAACATGGCCTGAAGTCACATGAACAGGAAACTTGTGATGTGGTGATTTTGCCAACTCAAATAGGAACTAAGTCGAGTCGCACATGTGAGACAATGTGACTTTTTCACAGCAAAGTGTCCACATGAGACCTGTCTGTGTGTGTGTGTGTGTGTGTGAGGGGTGGTGGTTTTTATAAATAAAACACATTACTGCACCCTGCGTCAAAGAAAGTAATGCAAACCCACGAAATTTCAGTAAAGACTGAACTAAAAGACCTTTTTTTTTCCTCTGAGAGAAGCGTCTAAGAGAGAAGTGTCTAATAAAAATGATAAGTTTGTAGCCTACAGCGTGTTTTCAAACACACTCGATCCGGGGTTTATTACATAACTCAAGTCCTGTTAAAAATGAATTATCTAACAGTTTTGGGTCGCGGGGAAACCGAGGTGTATCGTTTGTTGATGTTTACTGGCTGTTTACGAGCCCAGGCTGCCGCTGCTAGCTGGGGACAACAGCGGCCTCTTACCTGAGCTGGGCCACCAGCCCCGCCGCCTCCGCCAGCCCGACTCCGCTACCTTCGGCTCCTTCCTCCGGGGGCCCTCAGCTGGCCCTCCGGAGGGCCCTCAGCTGGCCCTCCGTGAAGCGAGTTATGGAAAAAAGGAGGTGCTTGAAAGGATTAAATCAGGAATAGACCTTTCTTTACCTCGCAGGTCGATTCCCAGGAGAGGCCCCATGCTGTTTGGAGGGCCAGGGGCCCAGAAAAGAAAAAAAAAAAAAAGGGGGGGGCACTTGTGTGTTAAATTTTTCATGCTTTTTCTTGACAAATGTTACCAGGATACAAAAACTCAATTTTTCTCTCGAGCAAAGTCATTTTTGTTAGTAGATAACAAATCAATGAATCAATTAATTTTTCAGATTATCTACAACCCGAGATACAAGATAAGGAAAGAGAAAAGTAAACGTTTGATCTATTCATTTATTGTTTTTTTTATTAGTCACAACAAGACGTGAGGAAGACTGATTGAAGACAAACGTGGTAATACTGGAAAACCTTCTTAATCTCTCTCTCTCCCTCTCTCTCACACACACACACACACACACACACACATAGATAGATAGATAGATAGATAGATAGATAGATAGATAGATAGATAGATAGATAGATAGATAGATGGGCGGATAGCATCAACATATATTTTAGATGAGTTTAATTTGAATGTTTTCTCTACGGCAGGTAAAATAAAGGGATATTCTGACATCTAGTGGTAGAAAATGGTAGAAAGCTGCAAGCGACACTTTTAACTATACAATTTTTCACAGTGATGCTTGTTTTAGTCCTTTTTATTGCCTATTCACAGCTCCTATTTAACAGTTACAACCTTTTATTGTACTCCTCAAAGCAACTTGTTTCTTATTTGGGTTTTTTTTGTTTTGTTTTGTTTTTTTTTTAAGATTCTTTATAAGAATCATAATTCCCTTAAGATAGCGTAATCTGCTTACACAGCAAACATGTTGCTCTGGATTTGTCCTTTAAATGATTGATTCGGGACTTGTTTGTACAAGATTTTTAGTGTTGGCGAGACTTTGCGGATAACTGATTTAAACTGTAAGAACAGATATATGCGGTACTACTGCATAGAATTCGGTCTTTGTGGAGGTCAGTTCGGATATAAACACGTCAATGACCTGACAGGGGCCACAGGTCCGGGACAAGACCCCCGCTGCGTCCATGTTTAACGGCCCTGCAATTCGCTGTGTCAGGTTTGTGGCCGAAAAATAAGCGCGGAAATGGCGTTCTATTCCATTCAAAGTAAGATGAGTTAAACCAAAACAACGTTTTACTATGTGTTAAAATGCATCAAACGGGCGTCTCACGAGTTCAAAAGATAGAACATATCCTGCTTTCAATTAAAAAAACACTATCTTTACTGTGCTTTTTACAAATGGCAGCTTCTGTGGAGGGTTCGATGCTCTTATTGAGGCGAGACCGGAAGCAGCAGCACCTTATTCCACTTAACTTGATGGTAGCACCCCCAAATCGTCTTATGGTTGTTGGGACCGTTGTTTTGCTTGCGTGTGTGTAGGAATTTCTTTGGGTTGTGTTGCTGACACAGAAGTAAGAAGTTAGGAATTCTACTCGTTGATTTATTTTCCCCATTTGCAGACATCTTGCCTGACCGCGGATTTAAGGATACACTCCCGGTGAGCTGCCTCTCCCTAAAATACCAGCCTGGCTGCAAGTTTGATGCGATAGCGGACGTCCTCGTGCTCGACTCCCTGTTTTATGCGACGTGGTAGAACTGATGAATTAAAACTAGTTTCTGAGGGCTGTAAATACACCGCGGCATGTCCTAACAAGTTTTTGTCGGAAAGTTCCCGTTTTGGGGGCACAAAGTGTGGTAAAAGAACGCGTTTTACGATAACATTTGAGGCGTTAAAACTTGATTTACAAGCGAAACAAACCTCGGCTAGGAGCAACGTTAGCGTGACGACACCCGTTAGCTTAGGAGATAGTAGTATCCGCGGACAAGTATCTGGACTCATCACAACATATTTCAGTAAATTTAAAGTGCCATTTTTCTTGTGGGAGTACTTCTTGGTTGTTTCTCACAGAGGCAGTAGTTTGTTAACGCAATGGCAAACATTTGGGCTGAATTAGGCTTTAATCCTAACGTGTGAAAGGCAACACGCTGGCTAATTTATATTTCACTAAAACTACAGTTTAAATTCATAGGCGTAACACATCCACAGCTCAATTTAAAGCATTTCATTTTTATGAAATAATCTATTTATTTATCCATCCTACTTTTTTTGGCAATAGCTTGTAAAATGATTGTTAATTAAGGCTAAAAAAAAAACCCCTTAAAGTCAAATCAAACATGCATACCTGCCTTGGCGTTTAATTCACTCCTCTTTATTTAATGGTCCGTAACTGATCAGAACCATTGAAAGAGTTTAAAACACTGGAAGAATGTGAAGATAATCATATATAATCTAACTTTAATCGTTGTATATATCACATTCTAACGTATACAATGTGCCTGATGTGAAAATGGTCTCTTTTACACAGGTCCTGTGATACAGGCGCTTTTGCCATCCTCTGTTTGTCCTCCCAGCTGTTGGGCGTCAGGAGAGGATTCCAAGATGCCGAAACCAGTAAGAACCAGAAAAAAAAGAGAGGAAGAGATAGATCAGGAATAATACTGGCAGCACTTTCTATCATACCACAAATTACTAACCTCAGAAATGTAACTTGAAGTGGATGAAATCAGGGGGAAAAACACTTTGAATGATCACCTTCCCTCACTGATTGGGATTGTTTTAATCTGATCAGACATGTTTTGAAGGGTGCCTGTTGTAGCTCAGGATACGTGATGACGCTTGCTCCTGCCTAGTCTGAGTCACGTTCTTACTATTTAGAACTGTTCCCTAGTTGTCATAATAATCGTCTTGCAGTGCGTAAGAAGTCGTGTTTTCGCCCCCAGGACCGCTACCACTCCTCAGACTTCTTTTTCCAAGTAAACAACAAGCAGAGTGTGAAATGAAGTGCCTGGCCCACAGGCTGTGCAACTCCAACACTGCTGTCTTTGTTGCTTAAAGGTTGCCGGAACTGCCAGAGTCCTGGGACGTGAACAACTAACAAACCAATTTGATACCACCACTTCCCGTCTCTAAAACCATAGATGTGAAGCTTTTTGTTGTTAATAGACCGGTTCAAGCTCGGCCGTTGTTACTTCGTCCAACCTCGAGCTGTGTTTCCACTGGGCAGAAACGTCTTTTCAGTGCGGGTGGATGGTTCAGCTCACGAAAGCTTATCAGAGGGAACTGTGTTGTCATTTCTGTAATTTTACCCTGTTTAGCCTTTGGCTTTATACGTGCTTTATTGTAAGGAGAAGAAGCAGGACTGATTCAGTGGGGGATGACGCATATTTCCACCGTTCAGACTCGCGGCATCTTGTGGCTGCGTCAGGGCTGATTTAGGTTTGACAAAAACATCTCAAGGCAACAAACAGAAACGTTAGTACGATCCCTGGAAACCTACAGAGGAGGAGCTGCAGCATCTGTTCCTGAAGTTGGGCCATATCAGCCCCGGGGACAAGGTTGGCTGCTCTTCTTGGAGCGACGTCTCCGTGACGGACAGAAAGTACAGAATGTCAGCACGACGATAAAAAATGGAAGCGCTATCAAACTGTTTGGAATCAAAAGTTTGTCTCTGGCTAAGCCCAACCAGACCAAGGCTAAATAAGTGTTGACTGAGCTGTTCTGAAGGGCGCTGCGTTCGTTTCTCAGTAGCGTTTTCTAGTGGTCGCACAGAAGGGGGCCCCTGACTGGTCCCCTGGCTTCCAGTTACTTTCCTGCCTGCTGGAACTGGTCTCTCCTGTGTGTACCGTAGTCTCGTGTCAACATCCTCTCTTTCCCCTCACAGGGACACAACTATAACCTAATTCTGTCCTGTATCCTCTCCTCAGCCCGTTTTCTCTCAAACAGACCTGCAGAAAGGCGGCTTCGTTCCGCCAACCTGAGCAGACTGTGTCAAGCTTAGGGGCCCCCCAAAGTCACTATATTATCCTTCCACCATATCCTTGTCAAATCCCCAAAGCAATCCTTATGAAAGGGTCTGTGCATTGCTTCTTTTAGCCTTTGTAATGAATTTAAAAATGGATTTTGGGTAACAGTGATGGTCCCCACCCTAACCCCCCTGAAGCCTGTGTCGCTCTACAGGGGGGAGGTAATTAGAGGGACAGACAGCTGCTCCGACCCCGCTAGGAAAGATTAGCAGTTCCTCTGAAGAGTGTGTGTCTCCCAAATCCCTCCTCAGCAAAGATCCTCTTAACAGTTTACAGCAACTACACAGCTGTACATTTAACCAAGGGTCTGTCTGAGCGACACCCTGGAGGAAAGGCTTTATTTAAAATTAAAACTAAAAAGACGTTTTCCTCCGTCAGTCAGCGGTGTCTCTCTCACAACTGTTTTCAGGCTGTCGTAGGAGCACAGGCTGGCAAATCTTGGGTTTTCCATGTGCAAGAGCCTGGCCTGTTGCTGCCTCTTCTCCCCCCCTCTCCCTCTCTCTCTCTCTGGGAGACAAAGGATTAACTGACTGTCTGGTCCATACAGGATTCCATCTCTTCTCCGGGTTTCCTGTATTTCTTTCGGAGACGCACACACACACACACGTGCGGGTGGGGGGACGACGACATTCAGGACTGGTCACTAGGAAACCGCAGCTCAGTCAGCGCTACGTTTATGAGCCTGGAGAAAGTCAGTGCTGCACAGGACCCCGAACAGCAGACAAAGCTGTATTTGTCATTCAAAACACACTCTTTTTTTTCAGCGTAGCTTTATTAGCAACCAAGAAGCTGCTATTTATTTCTGCAACTACATTATTTGTCCTTAGCCCAAGTAAAACATTTCCAGAAGTGGCTCTGACGCTTCAAACTATTGTGCAGCACTATTTACGGGAGAGAACGTGTGGCGAGTGAAAGTTTTCATGACAAGCGAAGGAAGGAGTGACAGAGTCATTAACGCTGTGGCCCCACTTCAATGAATTTGTTCTCTGTTTCACAGTTTGCTTCCCACCTTTCTGTACACAATGGGCTTCTTCATGCCTCTCTCATGCTTTTAACCTTGCAGCCTACAGCCGAGGTTATGTGGCTTTCCAGAGGAGAGATTCCAGATACCTGAGAGGTCAACCACACGCCACCGTGCCTTAGTTGCTGCTGGGCCCACTGCCAGTTCCAGCCCAGCGACTTGTTTTCTGCGCAGCCCCATGTAACACTCTGCCCGTGGGAAGTGCCTTGCCCCCACTCTGCACCTGCAAAGACCCTCCATTTTACACTGGTTACCAGTGATACGACAGAAATGTGGCTTCTCGGCAGTGCGTGCAACAGAGATTTAGCACATACACAACTTGTATCCTGTTTCATGTTTCCTTTTTTTTTTGCAGATCAATGTTCGCGTGACCACCATGGATGCGGAGCTGGAGTTTGCCATCCAGCCTAACACCATAGGAAAGCAGCTCTTTGACCAGGTGAGTGGAACTAGGTGAAAAATGATTAGTTCCCTTGCCTTTTAAGTAATATGCAGCAGTCTAGATGCCATGAGTAGACCAGCTCAGGGTGAAATTAGTCAGGGTTTGTGCTCCCTGCTTCACTTTGTAACGTTTTTGTTGTTTTATCTCTAGGTTGTGAAGACAGTGGGCCTGCGAGAGGTGTGGTTCTTCGGCCTGCAGTACACGGACAGCAAAGGCTACATTACCTGGCTCAAACTTAACAAGAAGGTCGGTCTTGGTCCAGTTTTGTGCCTGCTCATGTCACAGTTGGCATTCTTTCACACAGCCGCTGCTTTAAAGCAGGGTTACACGCTTTCTACCGGTGTGGGTGTATTTGACATGTGAAAAAAAACTGGTGCAGGTGACCCAGCAGGATGTGAAGAAAGAGAACCCTCTGCAGTTTAAATTCAGAGCCAAGTTCTTTCCTGAGGATGTTTCAGAGGAACTCATCCAGGAAATTACCCAGAGACTTTTCTTTTTGCAGGTAACAAACCGCTTGCTGTTTTCATACAAATATCAGATGAAATCTTTAGAAAAATGTCAAGTTGATAACATATTTATCAGAAAAATGTTGGTCTAGAGTCTGGACATTGTGTTTATTTACTCTCCCTCCATCTGCCAGGTAAAGGAGGCCATCCTGAATGATGAGAACTACTGTCCTCCAGAAACAGCCGTGTTACTGGCGTCCTACTCCGTTCAGGCCAAGTACGCCGACTACAGCAAAGATGTACACAAGCCTGGGTACCTGACCCACGACAGACTGCTGCCTCAGAGGTACACGCTGACAGAAACATTACCACGGTTCACCTGGATCCCGTGGCTGAAGAGGGTTTATTTCCTGGTTGATGTGGCTCCTTCCCCCGTTGGGGTTTTCAGCGGTTTTGGTAAGATGTTCAATCCAAGTTAACGCGCAGCGTCTTTGCTTGTGTGCAGAGTTTTGGAACAGCACAAACTCACCAAGGAGCAGTGGGAGGACAGGATACAGACCTGGCATGAGGAACACAGAGGAATGCTCCGGTGCGCCTCCACTCCAACAGCCTTGACCTTGACTACCTTTATTTAGTCAGAGGTGACGCAGCCATCGGTCTCCAGTTAAGATCTTTATGTGTCCTCTTGCCTTTTCTCTCTGCCAGAGAGGACTCTATGATGGAATATCTGAAAATTGCCCAGGACCTGGAGATGTATGGGGTCAACTACTTTGAGATCAAAAACAAGAAGGGCACCCAGCTGTGGCTGGGCGTGGACGCCCTGGGCCTCAACATTTACGGACACGAGGACAAGTAAAACACGAGACTTTTTCAATCAGGATGTTTTAATCTAGGTTTATTTCAATCTAAACTACATTTAAACTGCAGAGTTTGGCGAAAGCAGAGATATTAATAGATCTAAAAAATGGGTGGCGATGCAGCCTTTCCTGTCCTCCGCTCAGATTTGTTTCTGCTGTTTGTGAAAGAAAGGATTGATGTAATCACGTTTCCTCACAGCTTTTTCTTTCCTGTGCGTTATCTGGGGTCATCACCACTACCATCCTCCATGTCCAGGTGGCAGGAAGGAAACAGCGATTTGATTAATGCAGACGGGGCACAATATTGCTGCCAAGAATACTCTTTGTGATCTATTTAACCTAAACATCGTTTTACTGCTCTATCTTTTGTGCAGCTGTCATGTAACAAATTGTTATTTTACAATGAAACGACCACTGTTATATTATTATTTATAATATTTAGTGTTAAATTTGTGTTTTCCACTATTTCTGTTTTTATAGGTTGACACCAAAGATTGGCTTCCCCTGGAGTGAAATTCGAAACATCTCCTTCAATGATAAGAAGTTTGTCATTAAACCAATAGACAAAAAAGCACCTGTAAGTTTGGGAGGGGGGGGTTGAGTCGTATACTGAAAATCTATTTTTGTTGGGGGAATTGAAAGCATCCGCTCTTTTTTTTTTTTCTAGGACTTTGTGTTTTATGCGCCACGTTTGCGCATCAACAAGCGCATACTGGCGTTGTGCATGGGCAACCATGAGCTGTACATGAGGAGGAGAAAGCCTGACACCATCGAGGTGCAGCAGATGAAGGCCCAGGCTCGGGAGGAGAAACACCACAAGCAAATGGAGCGGTACTATTATTGATATCAGCCCACCTTATCAGAAACTCTGAGACACCTCCCTGCTAGTTTATTGGTTGTGGGCTCCTACTGCTGGCAGTTGTAGTTGCCATTTTGTGCTTCTGCATCAAATGCACTCGATCTTATCCAGCCTCCACTCCTCCACCCATTTATTATGTGTTTTCTTTATTCAAGCTTTGGGTTTTTAACAAAGCAGCACAAATACTGTCATATGCCCCCAAACTAAAAAGAAAAAACACAGTGAGCATAAATGCTTAAGCTGTTAATGGTGTCAGCGTGACGCACCAGTTTCTGGTCAGGTGGAGACGACGGTGCACTTCCTGGTGCGTCCGCTAGAGCGCAGTGCTGCCTTCTGCCATCAGTCGCTGACGCTGGAGCGGGGACGTTCCACACAGGGCCGTGTGGCTGCAGGGTTTTGTTCCAACCAAGCAAAAACACACCAGGCCGAACTCATTAAATCACCTGACCTGAGTCTTCAGGCAGGCGGTTGGTCAAACTTTGAGAGCTCGATTGGCTGGAACGCGGCCCTTTGTGGAACAGCTCGGACACCCCTGTGCTGGTACCGGCCAGCTTACGAGCGCTTGTTCATACGTTCGCATGTGTTTCCCACCGAAGGCTCAGCTCGAGAATGAAAAGAAAAAGCGGGAGTATGCGGAGAAGGAGAAGGAGAGGATAGCGCGAGAGAAGGAGGAGTTGATGGAGAGACTGAGACAAATTGAAGAACAGACCACAAGAGCACAGAAGGGTAGGCGCTTCTCCTGTTATCCGTCTGCGTTCCTGAAGCATGTTGGTTTGTGGAAAGCCAATTCGGATCCTGTATCTAATATATAGCTGCAAATAGAGCTTCAGATGTGATTTTGCCACAGTCTACAGTCCATTAGTCGCCTTCACTTTGGGAAAAGAAAAAATATTTAGGCCTTTGAATGTCTGTTTCTACAGAGCTGGAGGCACAAACTCGCCTCGCCTTGGTGCTGGAGCAGGAGAAGAAGGCGGCCAGAGAGGAAGCGGAGAGGCTGGACAGGGAGAAGCAGGCTGCCGAGGAGGCCAAGATGAAACTGGCCCAAATGGCCGAAGACCAACAAAAGACGCAGGAACAGCTGGTGGGTTTCCGCCTCATCCGATCACTTTTGACTGCCTTTTCCTCTTTGTAATGTGACATGAACACAAACGTTTGATTCCAGGCTTCTGAGCTAGCGAAATATACATCCAAGATCACACTCCTGGAAGAAGCCAAGAGGAAGAAGGACACCGAGGCAACAGATTGGCAGCAAAAGGTACAAACTTCTTCCAAGGAATACTCTAAGTGCTTTAGTTTGAAATTGACCTGTTGAGTTGGATCAGACGTATGAAGTAAGAACTACCACTAACGGAGGTTGGGCGTTATTAACAAACGCCGCTTTCACTCATCGGAGACGCGCTCCAACTCGTCGCCGACTGTTATCTGCACCTTCCTCTATGTTTGCTCCCCCGCAGGCTCTTTCCGCCCAGGAGGACCTGGAAAAAGCCAAGGAGGAGCTGAAGAACGCTGTGATTTTGGTCCCGGCGCCTTTGGGCAAACACGCGGAGAACGAGCACGACGAGCACGACGAGAACCACGCCGAGGCCAGCGCCGAGCTGTCCAACGAGGGCGTGAGCCACCTGGATCTCCGCAGCGAAGAGGAGCGCGTGACCGAGGCCCAGAAGAACCAGAGGGTCAAGCAGCAGCTGCAGGTAAGAGTCTGGAGCCGGCGGCGGCTGCATCCTGACCTGGACCCCGCCCTGGTCGGCCCTCTTCCCTGCACATCCAAACGGAAAGTCTGGGAATTCCCCACACGCTGCGATCAAGGAACATTCAAATATTGATTTTAGGAGCGCTGGCTGGTGCAGCTGTGTACATTAGCTGACATTTGGAGCAGGTCGTCACATCCATCTGTTGAACCTTGTCCTCCCTCCCCCCCGCCTGTGTGTTTTCTTCTGCCCCTTCCCAGACGTTGAGTTCAGAGCTGGCCCAGGCCCGAGACGAGACCAAGAAGACGCAGAACGACGTGCTCCACGCCGAGAACGTGAAGGCGGGCCGAGACAAATACAAAACGCTGCGGCAGATCCGACAGGGCAACACCAAGCAGCGCATCGACGAGTTTGAGAGCATGTGAAACCTCGGCACGGTCGGCTTTTCACGGACACCGCAAGCTGCTGCTGCCGCCTTCGCACATCCTCCTCCTCTAGAACCCGTCCCGTTCAAAACCGCCCCCCCTCCCGCCTGCGCAGTTTCGCATATCACAGTGTTGCATGTAGCCCGATACAGAAACCGCCTATAATCCTCAAACTAAAACCAAAATGGGATTACTTTCATTCTTTTACGGATTATTTTGAACAAATTGCCACACGAACGTCCTTTTTTCGCTGTGTCGTTGTCGCTCTGCTGGGCGATTTGGCGTCTTATACGACTGTAGTCTGCCTCCAGTGTGACCTTGGCTCCACCTGTCTTGCTTTTAAGCTGTTGCCACCTGGTTTATTCTGGCCGGCTACCCGTCCTCACCGTTGTCGCGCTAACCGGCTCCTTTTGCAGGCTGCTCACGACGTTGTCGTACGCGCGTGCGTGAGCGGAGGCCTGGCGCGGGATGGATTTCTACCTCAGCGGGGTTGGTGGTGGTTGATGGTCACACGCTCGGGGCGCTTCCCCCCCGTCCAGCATCAGCGGAGGAGAAGGGCCGTGTTTCGCCTGCTCTTGACTCTTTGGGCGGCGCTCCTCCCCAGAGCCAAGTTGCTTTCTTTCTGCCCTTTCTTTCGTCCTTTTTTTTCCCGGTCGCGTGTTACATTAACGCTTGCGCTCCGGCCCAGTCTTTCTCCCTCGTTTTGGTGGATTTAGATCAAAAGTCCAGACAAGGAGGACGTTTTTTTAGAGCTGCAAAGTATCAGAGTGGGAGAAGCGTTGCCTTTTACATTAAGGAGCAGAACAATTCTCAGTTTCCCTCATTTAAGTTTTTAAAATCTAATATAATTAACTTTGCTTAGTAAACAGGTTGACTCCCATTTCTGAGAGAGAGACATTTATGTTCGAGGTGTATTTTGCTTTTTTGTTTTAAATACTAAAGATGTGTTATTCTTTTTTTTATTAACGGTGTGAGTTACAGAAGTGTTTCGGCTGCGTGTGACAGTTGGTGGAGGGCGAGCTTTGTTGTGCTTTTGTTTTGTTAAGTTTAAAATTAAAGGCAATGGTGTGGACCAAAGACTTAAGCTTAAGTCAAGCTTAAGCTTGTCGTTTGCAGAAATCACGTGTTTCCAGCTCGTCCTTTTTGTTCCAAAAAAGCCCCGAACCGGCATCATGTGCCATCACTCCGACAGCTTCACTAGAGGGCAAAAGGGTTTCTGAAACCCCCCGTCCCCCATCCTAACCCCCCCCTGACGCTAAACTCTGTGTATTCAAGCTGTTGGGCTTCAGTTGGGACTCGTGTCCGCCACGCTGCCCTGCCCGGCACCAGCTGTCACCGATGCCGTTGGTTTCATGTCGGCGTCTGTGTTCTGTAGGTGGGGAGGCAGTCTCCTTCATTTGTTCAAATAAAGATTTTACATTTTAAACGTGCACTTTCCGTTGTCGTTTAAGAAGCTTTTGTTTCATTTAGGTACGAGCAGATTCAGACGGACCGGTTGGAAAACCACCACACGGGTCATAACAATACTCTTTATTGAACAATTACAGATCATATTACAATAGTTTTACTGGTAGAACAACACAAAGTGGGGGTTTGGGTTTGAAGTGCTTTACTAAAGTAGGAAAACAGAGAAACCTGTGATGCATTCAAAACTCCAGTCCCAATATCAAAAAAACGACAACCCCAAAACCTAAAACCAAGAGTAACTGTACAGGTGGAGAGGGAGCGGGTACCTAAACGCCTACGTCACAATAAAACCGCACGACAAACACGGACGCGTACACAAATCAAACATGCAGAATCCGAAACAAACCAACGCATGCATAACCGTTAGCTGAACATAGTTCAGAAAATTGGATGTGTCATAAGCACAATGCCATGAAGAGGCATTACTTTGGGCCCACGCTCGGGGGGCCCGCTGGCACACGGTGCAAGGAGGCCAGAGCGAAGGCACTTCTTCGATACTCGCAAAAGTTCTCGAATCGACAGCGCGCCACATTGTACAACCGAAGCCGCCGTTGGTACAATGTGACGCGCTGGACAGGAAGGACGAGCGGTGGGCTGGCTACGGCTGGCTTGTACCCAGCCCGCCGCGGACGCAGGTCTGTGGCGGCTTTGTCTTGGCCCTCTGCTTTCGATGATCCGTCCCGCAAATAAATTATACCCAGGAGACACTTCAAATGGCTACAACTTTGAGGACAATGGTGCAAAAAAAAAGAGAAAAAAGATGCCCAAATTTAGAAAAATTGATTTCGTACATCCCAAAAAGCAGCAGAAAGAAACATTAATACAAGTGCTTACGTGTTCTGATGCTGTTTCTTATCTTTAATTCTAAGATAACAGGTTAAGTGATTAAAAAAAAAACACCTATTTAAGTTTCTTAAAAGCAGATGAAGACGAAGCAGCTCTGATATTAGCAGGCAGAGATCACGTCGAGCTTTAGGGACTTTCAAAACGGCCGCCACAGGATGTGGGACGAAGAAATCTTCACAATTTTATAACACTGGTTGGGGTCGTTTCCTTGTTTCTACAGAAATACCACATCCATCCGAGAACACTTAGATGACAGCTGGCAAACCCATCACGATCACGTTAGGGTTCGAGGGCTGATTAAAAAAATATTGGCCTAATATCGTCTCTAACATTTTAATATTCGTTTGTACTTAGATTGAATTTATTTCACCCCAACCACAAACATAGATACTTTATAAAGAGGCAGGTAAACAGAAAACCTTTTTCATAAGTTAAACCGGAGCTCCTGTTGAAAAAGCCAGCTTTAAACCCAAAAGCACAGGAAAAGAAGTGACAACCTACACAAAATAGGTTCACAACTCCAAGTAATTGTCTCAAAGCAATTTCCATAAGATTCAAAACTGCAACACTTTGATTGGAACGTGACTGCCGCTGACGCGCGCAACCACATTGCGAAAGATCAGGAAAGTTTGCAAAATACAGGCCAACAGGTCCATGTACTGTATTTAACACCAGCGACTCTTAGCTCAGGATACAATTTGTATCAAACGAGGTTTCTTTTCTCCGTCTAGCGTGAATTCTGCCGGGATCTGCTACAGACCCAACAAGTCAACATCACAAACCCGATGTTCCAGATGTTCTCTGTCTGCAGCAGAAACCAGAGCTGGCCCAGAACAAAGGGCCAGGGAGAGAGAGAGAGAGAGGGAGAGAGAGAGAGAGAGGGAGAGAGAGAGAGAGAGAGAGAGAGAGAGAGAGAGAGAGGGAGAGAGAGAGAGAGAGAGAGAGAGGGAGAGAGAGAGAGAGATGTCCCTCACTAAAACTAAGGGACACATAGAGAGGGTCACCCATCTCTACAGCTACAAATCCACCCTCCTACCACCAAAATGACCGATGTTATCTCAAATAAGATGATCGTGCGTGAGACGCCCATTTTTCACAACACCAAAAACCACAAATGGCGACACAACACACACAGGAACCCACACACAGGAACCCACACACACAGGCCCCAAAAAGGGGGCGCGGGCGTTCACGGGGAGATAACCGAGGGGCCGGCCCGCTGCACCAAGTCAGGGGGAATCGTCCCACCCGCCTGGGGGTCTAGGGAGTACGTTTTGTGAGACTCTCCAGGGTCACCTGCTGGGTTTCTTCTCAACGGGGAGTATAAGGAAACGTGGGGAGAACCTTGCGTAGATGCTGTATGACGTGAGATCTATCTTTCTCGAAATATCTTTCTCGTTGAAAAAAAAATGGGTGCTAATAGATAATGAATCCTCTAAGGGGGTAAAAATAATCAAATCAATGACGAATCAATGGTGAGGGAATCAAGCAGCTGGCTGAGGTCTTGTGGACTCCCGTGGTTGAACCGGACTCCTCCGGTCTCTCCTCAATCGCCTGCCTGGCCTTCTCTGCCCGGATGCGGCCGCCAGCTGCTGGGGGTCCGTGACGTGGGGGCTCCTGGCCATCACCCGGCCCACCAGCTCGGCGGGGAAGATGTTGCACAGGTTGACGTAGACCTTCTCCCTGGCGTCGCCGTAGCGGTGCGCGTGGGCGATTCCGGGTGCTGCTGCAGGTAGGGCAGAGGCGGGGCGTGGGGGGGCCCGAGGAGGTGGTGTGGGTACGTCTGGTGGGAAGTGCTGGAGGGGTGAGCGGAGTGGGCTGGAGGCCCGTAGTGTGCCGGGGACGGGTGGAGACCTGCGTGGGGCGGGTGGTGCTGGCCGTAGCCGTCCTGGGCCCAGGCCCCCCCGTGCCAGGACGGCTGGTGGGCGTCTGGCAGGCTCTGGTAGGCCGACGGCTCGTAGCGGGATGCCGGGAACGGAGGGTGTCTGTAGTAGGCGTCCCAGCTGGGCGGGGGCTTCGTCCGGTGGTGGTGATGCGCCGTGGACCGCGTGGACCGGTGTTCGTACAGATGCGAGTCGGACACGCTGCCGGCTCGCGTGGGTGCCAGGCAGCGCCCGAGCGGGGAGCCGGGCGGGTGGGGCGCGGACTGAGGGTGGGAGTGGTAGTCGCCGGGGCAGCTGGAACGCGCCGACAGCGGCTGGTGGAAGTGGGGCGGTAGCGGGTAAAGAGGGCGCTTCTGGGGCGCTTCGGTGGGAGGCGGCTCGTGGGCGCAGCTCTGCCCGAGGTGGTACCCGTGAAGTCCGGGGTGAGACGAGTGTCCGTGCTGGACGCCGGGGTAGTCGGCGGGATGAAGGCTGCAGAGCTCCTGGCTTGCTGCGCGGCGGCGGCGCGTACGCCCGGCTGTGGGGGGGGGCAAAATGGACGCCATCCTCCAACAAGGAGTCCGAGGGGCATCCGGGACACGGCCTCTCGCTGTACGAGTCACAGCTGCTGCTGCAGCTCACGCTGCTTTCGCTCCCGCACTCGGAACCCGTGGAGCCCATGGAGCCCAAGCGCAGGTCGCCGTCGTTGGGGAAGCGGCAGTCCGGGCTCCGCCTGGTGGCGAGGCCCAGGCCGGAGTAGGCCCGGGTCAGCGAATAGTAGTTCAGGTCCGGGGACTCGCAGTGGGGGTAGAGGTCATGGCTGGAGGCCGGCAGCCCATGAGGCGTCCCCGCCCTGGACTGCTGGTCCTGTGGGAAGCCCAGACTGGGTGGGGGACCCCCATCTGGGGCGGGAGACGCCACCGAACTCCCTCCGCCGCTGCCACACGCGCTTTTCTGGACTTCCGCCCTTCCCTTGGCCAGCAGCTTCTCCTCTGCGTCGCTGTAGGACAGGGCGCGGATGCTGGGGTCCGACTGTCTTTTCGGGGCCCCTTTTTTCCCCTCACAGGCTGCCGGCGGGGACGCTGTGGCTCTTCACCAAGCCGGCGTCTCCCTGGTTCTTCGCCGCGGTACAGGTCTTGGCGCTGGCACGCAGCTCGTCTGCCACGGCGCGCTGGGGCTGCGCCCTCTCTCCGGGTGGTAGTACTTACACTTGTGGCCGTAGGTGCACTTCTTTCCTGGGGAGAGAAACCGACGGTTCTGTGTTTACGACAGCGGAGGAGCAGCCGCCAGCGCGCAACATACAAAGCAGCCGCTGTGTATCCAGCCCACATGTAAACATTACACACTCTTTCAAATATTTAAATGTTAAACTGGCAATAAACACGTGATGTAATTAGGGCCGATTTGCATCCTGTGCAGGAGCGCATGTTGGCCTGAGGGTTCCTCTAATCGTCTCTTGTAGCTTTGAAACCGGCCACGCGGTGGCCCTCCTTTATGAGAAATTCAATCTGTTTTCCATGGAAGCGTTTAGCCCGTTTTTTTCAGAGAAATTCATGTTTGGTTTGTTTTTCAGTGTTATTTCGGCTTTTCTGACTTCATTTCTTTCTTTCTGGTGGTTTTGAAGGTATCGCGTCCTTTTTGTTGAAGTCAACGTGTCAGCAGCGCAGCTTTAACTCTCAAAGTTTGACTCTGAAACATGGAACGCGCTCACGACCATCGGTTCCGCCCGCCGCGTCCGCTGGGATCGGATGAATCGCACGTGCGTCTTTTCGTACCAAAACCTTTTTACGCAGATTTGCGAAAGCTTCCACGCCGGATTGGTAAATTAGGGCCACGACTTTGTGAAAAATAGGCTCTAACGCTGAGTTTCCAGGCTCTTACCGTAGGGGCACGGCTGTTTCTTCTGCTCAGGCATGACGGGTCGTCTCCGCAGGAAGTTGTCCAAGCTGGGCCGTGACGGCCGAGTGGATCGTCCGGAGGCATGAATCTGAAGAAGAAACCATCGTTTGTTCCACCTCGGAATGTGGCGCCGGCCAGCAAACGGGTTTTCCCGGATCCGTCCTTACTTATCGTTGACGAAGGAATACATGAGCAGCCGCTCATCGATGAACTTCTTCCACTCCGGTTTCTCGTTGGCCAGGTCTCGGTAGTTATCGTTGGAGACGATAATGCCGTCCGACTCGTACGCCAGCTTCACGATGAAGCGGTCGTCGTAGCAGACGACGCGGCGGCCTTGGACACGCCGTGATGGGGTGAACACCAGGATCTTCTCCTTCTCCAGGCGGCGCAGTATCTCCTGATCTGTGCACAAAAAGGGAGGTTTGGACAAATTCGCCTAAAAACTCAAACGGTCGGTTTCTTCCGTCCGGTCCGTTGCGCCGACCTGTTATCGGGGCGTCGGGGCGGGACTGCTCCTTCCTCCACGCAGGTACAAACACGGTGATGTTCTGGTGGCCACGTTCTAGGAACCAGTCTACAGCCAGCTGGATCCCTTGGCAGGAAAACACCTCCTTGTTGCCGTGGCTACCAGACACAAGCGGTCAAGCTGTTATTACCACTTGTTAGGGACACAGAAACCTTTTTGATCTCTTTAGTCTTTCAGGGAATCTGTCGCTAAACACACGTCACCTCATGGCTACGTTACTGCCGTCCACCACGATCGGCCGAAGGTTGTCCTGGTCGCCCAGAAGGTCTGAGGGACACGGCGAGTTTGACCTCTGTCCGTCCAAGGCGTCTGAACAGCCGCAGGAGGAGGACGACGAAGAAGACGAGGTGGAGGCCAACGTCCGTGCCGGCTGCTCGCCGTCTGACTTGCTGCCCAGTTTGACCAGCTCTCCCAGGATGTCGTTGATGAGGGTTTCCGGGCCGAGCTTGGACAGCACCTGTCGAACGGTCTCTGCAGAGTAGCCCAGCTTCAGGGCGAAGTCCACTTTGGCCTGGTACTCTTTCCCACCATCGCCAGACGCTGGTTCTGACAGGGGAAGGGGCTCCGATGGCGGAGGGGGCCCCGATGGGGGAGGGGGCTCCGATGGGTGAGGGGGCCCCAATGGGGGAGGGGGCTCGGGTGCTGCCGGGTTGTCTTCCTTAACCTCTGCAGAGAGTTCGGGAGGACCCTCGGTACCCAGGTCCACGCACCGGGTCCGACAGAGCGGCTGGTGTGTGTTTTTACCAGGAGCCGACCCCTCGTTTCCTTCCTCGTGGAGGACGCTGGAAGGCGGGGCTACTTCAGACTCTGCGTCGGACCTGGCGCGCTCCTCCGCCGCATCGGGCAGAGGGGAAGCGGCCGAAACGCCGCCGTCGCCGCCGCCGCCGCAGGTCTCCCCCTGCTCCTCCATAGCGGAGGGCTCGTCAGAGCCGCCAGCGTGCCGGTCGGGCCCAGCTAGGTGGAGGTACTCCAGGTCAAGCCCCAGGTGGAGGATGTGGCCTGCTGCTGACTCCACATGGTCCTTCTGGCCCATGGAGCGGTCCCAGACATCCAGCTCACCGGGACCACTGCTCCTCTGTCACACAAACGCTCATTGGTGTCTAGAACAGAAAAAAGGTGGAAGACAGGAACTTAGCGGCAACGCCGGGTTTGAAGCCTGAAAAAATGGCGCGTCCAAAGTTTTAAAATGCGTCTGCCAAAAATGAACTATCTAGAGATCATTAGCGCGAAGCTAATGGGCAACCCAAGAGTTGGAGAACCAAGAAAAAGTCATTTGGCTGATCTCAGTCTCCACCGCAGCATACTTTTCAGATTGCTAAGAAGAAGCACAAACAAACTCCCAGAGCACAAAAACTAACATTTGACTACAAACACGGGTGTGATGTCAGTAGCAAAAGCAAGCAGCCCGGTTGGGGGGGGGAAGAAATTTGCATTCAACTTGCTTTAACATGTTAATCAGGAGTGGAAAAGAACTGTTAAGAAAAGAACATTTCTCATCTTTGTTTTTTTAGGGAAATGCCGCCTCCTGTGTGGTGACCCTGCGAGGCTCTTTGCCAGTGTTTGCGTTCGCTGCGCTTGGCGCGTGCGCTTGGCGGCTGCGGGCCGTTGGGGCCTCGGCCCAGACGGCAGACTGGCTGACACAAAGAGCCCACGGGGCCCCTCACCCTAATTAATGGCCTCCCACGTTTTTTTTTAAATGTCTGGCCCTGGTGCGCCACACCACGTTCATCTAAGACGCAGCGCCGCCGCCGCCCCTCCCCCTCCATCGCATGCTACCTGGCAATTAATGTCCATCTGCTGCTGAAGTCATTAAAGGAGTTGGGCTGGGAGCTCTGAGGCTAGCGATCCAGTCGATTACACAACGCACTCTGAAAATGACCCTGGAGTACGCCTCTCCGTCCTGGCGATCACCTGATCACCTGATCACCGCCGCTGCGAAGGGATGAGCTTCAAACTTCTAAGGTGATACTACAAATGGTAATAACTGAACCAGATGATGCTGGGGGAAGTGACTAACGGTAGAGGAGGGGACTGTGCGATGGAGGTGGGAAGGGCTGTGTGCATTTTATGAAAAAGGGGGCTGCCTAGCAACATGGCGGAGCTACTGTTGCCAGGCTACAGCTGTTGAAAACCATTCAACCCTCCCAAATGCCAAGGAGGGGGCTGCAACATTCAGACAGGGTCCCGCCCACGACACACGCACCCAGACACACACACAGGCACAATGCTCTAGCACGGTAGAGGGACAGGGAGGGGCTTGAGTGTGCGCACGCGTGTGTGTGTGTGTGTGTGTGGCTGAAAACCCACCCAGTCACCTGGGAAAGCAGCACACACTCACAAGGATGGGGACTTTGACAGCAACCTGCATGGGCAATGACCCAAGCATGAACAAACAACCACACACACACGCACGCACGCACGCACACACACACACACACACACACATCTGCCTCACTATATGACTCATGATGAGGAGGCTGATGTCTGTAGCGACACCATCGCAGCGCACGCTCCCCACACGCATGAGCGTAGCCGCATGAGTGCGGTCAGTGGAGGAAAGTCACCGCTTTCAGTAGAAGAAACTAAACTACCAACGGTGGCTCTGGAGGCGCTCGTGGACAAACTCTGGGTTCGTCAAAAGATGGCAGCCGTGGGGAAGTTTTAGCTTTATTTGATACAAGGAAGTGGTGACCGAAACCGGTGTGTTTAATTGTGAAAACTTTCCATAAATAAACACAGCAGCACAAACCAAATAACACACACATTCCGACGTTCTGTGGAAGAAAAATGCAACCTGACCTAGCGTAGGTTTATTAAGGTAATGGAAATGAAATCAAGCTAATTAAAATGAAATTTACAGACAAACAGGCTGAACTGGAAGAAAATGTCATTTTTACACATTTCCATTACTTGTTTTTGGTGTGTTGTTCATCAGGATCAACATATTTATGAAATATCAGTCAGTCGGCATAAATCAGCCACACTTGCGAAGCACTTAGCTTAGCATTAGCAGTAAAAAGAGGTAAATGATATTTAATCTGACCAAAAGTATCACAAGATCCTAAATAGCGTGTTTAATTAGGAAAACTGCAGGCTAATGAGTAAAATGGGTTGGTAATTGACCACTGAAATTGTTTATAATTTATTCAATAAATTCAGCCATCATATCAATTTAAATTCAATTCAAATTAACTTTATTTACAAAGTGTCTGTTACAACTATCAGCTGGCCAAAGGTGCTTTCGAGACCTTCTGAGCGACTGTGGCCAGGTAAAACTGACTTTTACCAGGAGGAAACGAGGAGCAGGCCCGCGCGGAAGCCCCGAGGCCTCCGTCCCTCCTACCGGCGCCCTAAAACCTCCACAACTCCAGGTTGCATTTTTCAAACGGCGAAACAGTTCACTAATGAATATGTAACACCCTCTTCACAGCTCAGTGTATCTGGGAGGGAGCTGAGGGTGGCGGGGGGGGGGAG
>CAAE01014978.1:1281820-1329328 GCA_000180735.1 Tetraodon nigroviridis
GCTGATCCCTCACACACACCACACACCACACACACACACACACACACACACACACACACACACACACACACACCACTAATGTCTGCCGCAACCGCAGAGAGCCGAACAGCAACGGCCCACAGCTGCATCAGTTGTGCTCATCTCACAGCACCCGTGAACTTTAGGTTTCAGTCAGGCACTTGTTAGGGCACCAATATTCAATCTTTAACAAAAACCGGTGGATCTCATTTAAAACGGACAGCATTGTGTGTTTTATCTGAAATATCTCCTAAACTTACACACAGAAGAGCCCGCCTCATCTCTTTGGTGTATTCGTTTACTTTGTGGGTAATAAGATTTTTAAAAAACCAAAATCGGTCTAATTAACAGGGATGAGCTCCACCCGCTGCGTGTTTTAGGACATTCGGCCTCTTTAGGTTATTTTCCTGATACGTTTAATTACACTTAAACCACAATGAGCAGACTCAGGCAACAGTTAAAAAAAAGAAAGGAACAATAAAGAACAGAAGGGGACCAGCTGCCCTTGTGACCCCTCTGGCCTGTCTTCTGCCTCCTGTACACACACACACACACACACACACACACACACACACACACACACACACACAGTCTCTCTTTCTCTTTTTATTAAAATCCATTCTGCAGATTATTTTTAAACCCACAGAACACTGAATTAGTGTTGCCAAAAAACAACCCGAGATATGATTTATATTATAGTTACCAAACTTTTGAGAGCGCAAACGTGTGAAGATACTTTAAAAATGTAAAAAGAATTCAGAAAACGGGCAGAATATCAAGCCAGTTCTTTGTAAACAACAACTTCATGCTGCAGAAAGTTGAGAGCTAACAAAGGAAAATATGAGTCAACAGAAACATCAGTGGGAATTGGAGAAAAAGTCCCTAAAACTGACAACAGACCAGGGGAAGAACAAATACATCCACATTCTCGACCCTTTGGGGGGAGAAAAAGAGAGAGAGAAAAACATTTCGGAAGTATTCAGGTTTTCTGGAAGGAATCTAATAATCAAATCTAATAATCAAATCTAATAATCAAATCTAATAATCAAATCTAATAATCAAATAAAAATGCTAAAATTACATCACATTTCTTTCTTTCCTTTGTATTTACCTGTGACGCAACCAGGCTTCGTTTACCTTATTCAGTGTTTTGGTGTGTTTGTGTTTTTTATTGTTGTTGTTATTTTGTTGAGAGGCGCTTCTGGTCCCCACAGTTTGGGGCCAGTTTGGGGCCAGTTTGGGGCCACTGCGGCAGCCGAGCACCAAGCACCTGGCCCCCTAGTGCGGGGCCGAAGCGGGGCTGTCTGGGCAACCTCCAGATGAAGAGCAAACAGGTGAGCGGGGACAGCCGGACGGGCCCCCGGGAGCCGGAGAGGGGCCCCCGGGAGCCCGCTGGGGAGCGGCCATCTACGTATGCTCAGGCCTGCTTCACCCCAGCGCACAAACTTCACTTTTTCACCTTTTTGAGACACTTCAACTCCCCGAGGCCCGTCACCCAGGACGCCATCTAACTGTTGACGTTACAGCAACTATGTAATGGATGTTGGCGGACACGGAGGGGCGTGCACGCTCCCTGCAAACCAACGCCGTCACGACCTCTCTGCAGCCTCCACTCGCACCGACCTGCGGCTTTCCCGGGCTGAAGGAAGGAATCTCGAATCTTTGGCGGATACCTACCGGGTTAGGGGGTGACCGCCGGGCGATGGGTGACAGAAACAGGCGGCGGAGGAACGTTTCCATTACATAGCGGCGACGCAAAACATCCGGCTGCGTTTGCGGCGTGACCCAGCCAAAATCCGTCAAGCTGGAGAAGTTAGCAAAAGACAACAGACGCTAGATTGGAACAAAAATAAAAGCCCGCGGGTAATTCGCAGGCATTTTATCCGCAAGGGTTATACGTTTTGTTGAAACTGCTTAATACTGGGGGAAATGTGACGTGATGTCACCTAAATGTTTTCCCGGCAACGTTTTCTAAACCCTTGTTTGTCATTTCGATGGAAAATGGTACGGTCATTTTAAGATGGAGTTCTCAAACAGGAAGTAGTTTTGTGGCGCATCGACGTTACCTAAATAGACTGCTCGCGCGTGTGGAACCGCTATCGAGAGGGGCGGGAAGAGATTGGAAACGGCGCCATCTTGTGTCGGCAATGGAGTAGTGACGCAATAAACACGGTGTTTATGAAAAACATCTAAGTGGGAGCCAAATTGTTGATTTGTTGTTTATCTCAATGTTGTGTATTTATAACCTGGTGGTGTATCCATTTAATGAGGTGGGCTAGGTAGAGGTTTGCAGTCATACGTTCTTTGGCCACATGGAGTGTGTTGGAATTTTTGGAATCATGTCAAAGCAGGAAATAAATCAAATAATCACAACAAAGGAGGTTTAAACCTTGTTGTTCTTTACCCACACCTACGCATAATGTGGACATGTGTTCAAACAACACACTAAATTAGGTTTATGGGATATTTCCCAACTATTTTAAGAGTTTAATTTAAAAAAAAGGTTTTTTCCCTGCTGCTTTTAATTACTAATGTGACTGTCTAGCAGATGCCAAACGCTGAAGCTGATTTCCCTTTACAGATGCCACAAAACCAAAAGAGAATACAAAAAATACATGTGGTTTAGATGGTTGAAAGTAGTTTAAAAAAGACCGCACACTGTAAATTACTTCAGACTTTATTCAATGAAAAAAAAAAAGACTTTCAGGAAAATACAATAATTTCCAAAGTACACACAGAGAGAACATAAATAAAGAGGCATTGCAGAGAAGGAAACATGTCACCTGGTGCCAGAAAAGATCTAATCTGCGCTGCAGCTGCTGTGCACGTTGCAGGATGATCTACGGGAATCAGTGAAATCACACTAGTCTGGTGTAGTTCTTAACGAGTGAGTCGGTTAATCCTGTACAGAAAAGTCTAAATGATAGTAGAAAAAAAAAGAGAATAATACAAAATACAAAAATGGGAGGAGAAAAACTGCCCTAAAATAAACCATAAATATTCAATATTGATGCACATTGGTTTAAAAAAATTGCTTCTGTAAACATTTTCAACATAAGGTGTGCATTTAAAACCCACTGCAGTCGCATAATTATCTGGGTTACATAATAGAAACGGCAGAGATGAGGCTAAAAACTAGGTGGAAAGTTTGCCGACTGGTTCGTGCCCTCCAGGAGTGCTTCTGTAACACTGCTCATCTGAATGGGTGACTTCTTTGTGTTCGCACAGACCACCTAAGCACATGTTCCGTGGATCCCAGAAGGGCCCACACAGGGCGTGAAGGCATAGCCTTTACTGAGAGGTTGAGGAGGATGAGAAAGGAGGTGAAGAGAGGATAAAGAGTTCAGTGGAATGGAATAATGATCCAGTTTTGTCATATATTTGACCAGAGTGCATAAACAGAATTGATGCTCAGAATGAAACATGAGGAGGTCCAACATTGGTTCTTGTAGATTGTTTAGATTCTTCCAGGTTGCAAAACCATTCCAACTTCTTCACTTTTCTATCGTTAGGAGCAGCTTTAGGAAGCCCAAGACCTTTTCAAGGCAACAGTTTAGCGAGACATCGAGTCGGCTGTATGTGTAACGGAGTAATGGATGTCGGCACGTTGCCTTTCTCCCTCTTTGGAGGACTGTTTCATCACTTTGTCTCGGGCCTCCGGCTCCAAAGTCAAACTTTGTTCCCTTACTGCCACTTCCACCCTCCCCTTCGTGCTACGTTAATGGCCACCTAATTGTCTAATTCACAGTTTATCCTAGCCCTACCTATGACTGGAGTTAAGAGAAACAAACAAACAAACAAAAAAATCCACCATTTCTGTGAAAACCAGTAACGGAAATAGGTTCACCTGACTGGGAAAACTTCAGATTTGGAGGTGGATTTCGCCTTTTAAAGTCATTGGTTGGTGATTTCGTCGTGATCTGCGTGCGGCCGGTCACACACAACGTGTACAGTGTATGAAAAACTGGGGCCAACTGCGCTGCGGTCATCAACGGGGCTACATCTGTCCGACATAACCTACAGTACAACGAGAGGCAGTGTGGTAAACGTGTCCGGGAGCGTCTAGAGATCACGTGGTTGATGCAATTATGTACATGTCAATATCCAGAATCCAGTACCCTGTATTTAATGTAAATATATCAACAAGGTCCCTTCGGAAAGTAAAGCCACAGAGGCAAATGAACACGTCAAGCATTAGTTACGGAAGAAAAGTGGCTGTGAATTAGTGTTAGGTGACATGCTTGACGTGAAAATCCACCACGTCGGAGTTCATTTTACCTGAACGGCACTAAACACGGCTATGCGGGAGGCGCTACCGCAAGAGAGGCTGCGCCTTGAAGAAAAGCCTCCCGTTGCTCCCGTGCGCAGTGTTTACAGCCCCCGTCGATGCGCGCACGAGATGCGGAGTTTAACTACGGACACAGGAAAGGTTTAGCCACGGGCAGGCGACAGACCACCCCCCCCCACCGCGGGAGAAGGGATCGGCTCAAAGGTTGGGCGACAGGGAAGGCAGCGGGGAGACAAGCGCGGGAATAACCCCTCACCCCGTTTTCATGGTTACAGTCCAACCGCTTCTTTTATTTATTCGTTTCCTAATATAACCAGAAGGCGGGACAATGCTGCCGCCCAGGCTATTCGTCTTCTTCATCGTCGTCGAGTCGCAGTTGCGATTTGGGCGTGGTCGGACTGGCCGGCCGGCGGGGCCAGAGCGGGGACTACCAGCTCATGAGGGACGTGCGACCCAGCGTCATGAAGTAGACCTGGCTGGCACCGCCGGGACGCACGGAGGCGAAGAAGACCTGATGAAGTTAGTTTATAGAGAAACAAACCAGATAAAATACACCTGAATTTGCAGTAGGTTCTACGTTTGATTAAAACGTCTGAATCATTTTTTTAAATGAAAGGAAAAGTCACCTTGTCGTTCCTTTCACACAGGAACTTGAGTCTCTGGGCTCTCTTGTGCATGAAGACACCGTCCAGGTGTCCCGTCTCTACGGAACGGATCTCTATGGCCTTCTCCCCCCAGCCCATGATCTGGTTTGACCTAATGTAGGCTGCTCTACACACACACACACACACACACACACACACAGTCAGACCGGAGGAGCACAGATTCCCGAGGGGACAGCTGGAACCAAAGTCCTGCGCTCACCCACTGACGTCGGCATCTCTCCCCACTGCAGCACCACGTCCTTGGTGATGCGTCCGTACGTGTTGACGTAAACGCCCTCGTCCTCGTAACACACCAACAGCTCGATGCCGTCTGTGTTGGGCTAAAATGATGATGGCGTGGCACTGAATGCTGGTCTGGATCTGAGGAACAATAAAAACCACACACACACACACACTCAAAAACAGAGATTCTTGAACATTCTTGTCGGGGAAGCGTGGATGGGAGGACGGCTGGCTCCACGTCTCGGCCTCGGCTTACATGTGTGGGCAGGTAGATGTCGTAGACGGCACCCGAGTCCACATCCACCGCATGGAAGCCTGAGCAGGAGCCGTAGATGACCTTTAACCTCTGCCCTTCCTCCACCGTCAGGTCAACCAGCAAAGGTTTGTGCACCAGGTCACCAAAAGACTAACGAGACAAGTCAGGCAAACGAAAGAAAGTCGATAAAATGAGCCAGAGTTCAAATCTGGGTCGCTTTCAAAACTTGGAAAATTCAATATTAAAACTGTTTGCACACTGGTGCAGCTGTGAAACACAGATTTACTACTTTATCGTAATATCCTGTTTATTAAAATGGGATGGCTTAATAACTTAATTAATGATGAATCACTTAATGAACAGTCCCGGGCTCAATGGCGCCCCTCGTGGCGCCAAGTGCCTCCGCCTACCTTAAAGGCCATGAATTTGTGGTAAGGTTTGGGCGCCCAGGCGTACACCTCCACAGAGTTCTTCAAGGCTAGCACCAGGAACTTAATCCTCTCGTACTTCACTGGAAGGAGAAGTCGGCCCCGTCACCACAAACCCGGCTCACGTGCGCCGCCCCTTTCGCCACGGTACAGGAAACCTACCGACTTTATAGTGGACGCAACCCTCCAGGTCGCCCACGTTGACCCAGCCCTGCTTCTTCTCCACCTCAGGGTCATTGTGCAAAATCTTGTTTCTCAGCCAGGATAAGTAATAAACCCGCAGCTTGTTCTTCTTCCCTGCAGGAGGTCGAGAAGAAGACAAGAGGGTCACCTTCAAATTAAAAATGGCAAAAATGGACATTTGTCCATTTGCCAAGCGCAGCCGCAGCGCTCTACCCGATATGGTGACCAGGACATTGAGTCCCTCCAGGACATCCATCTGCTGGATGCGCCGTCTGTTGATCAGAGGATAAACCTTCCCTTGACCACTACGGTCCAGCAGCATCAGACCGCTCTCTGTTCCCACCAGCAGGTTCACTCCTGAGGGCAGCGCACACACACACACACACACACACACACACACACACACACACACACACACACACACACAGTTAGTAGAGCAGCATTCAGCCACTGAAAGAATGGAGGGTGGCAGGTGCATCTCACACACACACCCCAGAGGGCAGCGCACAGAATCTCCGAGTTGAACCTCTTCTTGTACTTGCGGATCTCCGGCGTGTCGCTGGGCGGACGCGTGTTGACCGGGTTCACGTTCACCACCGAGCCCTTACGGGACGGGTCCGACCTCAGGGGGTCCATCAGCCTCCCGTCCTGCCCAAACCCTGCTGGAGGCCAACGCAGGTCTGGTTCAAACCACTAGGCAGCTAACTGGCTGGGTACGGTCGGATTAAATCGGTGACCTACCGATGTTGTTGAGGGAGGTGCCGCTAGATGGAGAGATCTGGAGCAGGCGCGGATCGATGAACGGGGTGAAGGAGGAGGAAGACTTGTGTTTGGACATGGAGTTTCCTTCTGACTGAGACTGAGAGATTGGACACGACTACAAGTCAGACACTCCGCTTCTGCTCGGTCTCAAACGCAGGAGCGACGGAGGAAATCGGCATTTGTTCCAAGGTAGAACAAAGATGTTTGTACTCCTTTTTGAAGCAAAGAGTACGAAAGCAACAGCCCTGTCGGTCTAGAGTTATCTCAATCACTGTTCAATCAATACCAAACGATGACGTGCAGTTAGTTGTTCTAAAGTCATTGAGGGCAGAAATGTCGGAGGAAAAACGTATGAGAACACACGAGAAAACGTGGAAGAGAGAAGCCCCAGCTGCTGTAGAGAACCAGATGAAACGGCTGCGGAGGAGAGTGTTAAACACCAGTTCGTTCAGCTCCTTAAATGGGTGAAAGCAGTAGAAGCAACATTTTACCTCCACCATCACGCGGTGTCAAGGTTTCTACCAGGAGGCGCCAGTGTTAGCAGCGAAACACAACAGGGAGCTACGCTCAGGAAAGCAGATTAGGGCCCAGACGAGCAGTCAGCCACACCAGCAGGGGGCAGAAGCGGGGCAGAAGCAAGCCAGGAGCACACGGAGGGGCAGGATGGTGTGTGTGGAGCCTCCAGCCAACAAGCCAGGACTGGACGGTGGGTTTGTACAGGCGGAGACCAGCTGAGTGCCAACTAATAAACACAGGTCCGCAAATAAAACTGCACCGCACCGAACAGTGAGTGCAATAAAGATGCGGATGTCAAGATGTAACAGGGACAGAACGTTTCAGCGAGCACTCAGCTAGAAAAATATTGAATAGTTCTGTAAATAAAATAGCAGACTATTGTTTATCTCTGCCTGTTGTTGAGCGAATGATGCAAATTTTAAAGATAAAGCTGCACTAATATTACATTTTTATTTGTGAATGTGGCTATTGGGTGCCCACAGTAGAAGTCTGTGTTTTGATTTCTCAATAATAATGATAATGAAATACATCTTTTGCTGCACTCGCGGTGAGTCTGCGCCTGTGCACGCCACAACCATCCATTCCTCACCCGTCCGAGTGGCGTGAGGGCAACATACCTCAATGGCAGTGAACTTGTCCAGGGGGTTGAGTGGGGACATGACAGGACTGGCAAAGCTAGATGAGGAGGGGAAGGAGGAGGAGGAGGTGGAGGGAGGGATGGCTGTGGAGGAGGATGGGGAATGATGGCTCTGCTGGATAAGGTCTGGCAGGAGGTGTATGCGACCAGGAAGGCCATTTTTCTCTGGGAGCCCCTGGCCAGGGGGCTGGGGCTGGGGCTGGCCTTGGCCTTGGCCAGGGCCAGCCAGGGAGAGATTGACCAACCGCTTTATGTCAACGGTGCTCTGGAAGCAAGAACAGGCAAATTTGGGCTGGAGAAAACTTGAGACAGAGGAGGTTTGAGGCACCCCCACTGTGCATGTTGTACTAAATAGAATTGCAAGTCCATAAAGACAAAAATAGTGTGTAACACATGGAGGAATGAATGGACAGTACACACATCTCTGCAGAATATCCTGGGAAAACAACAACTTTATACTGAATTAAACGTCTGACAACCTGAATTGAATCCCTCACCTGTCTAATGACCAAGGTTCCATCTTTGGAAGGTGTGGTGGCTTGGTCACTCTCAGAGTCCTCAACTCTGGCCTTGGCAGACTCTGTCTCTCCATTACTCAGCTTTCTGCAAAAACATCGATATACCAGATTCCCAGTCATTCCGACAACCAGCAGGGGTCTCCCACAGTTGCGGTGCGTGATGGCGAGTCACTCGGGAGCTGACGTAAACCATACCCGGCTCTGGAATCCTCAGCACCAGAGGTGGACTCCTCTCCTGCCTCCTGATCCACCTCCTCGTCGTCCTCTTCGTCTGTGGTTCCCGACTCCTCACTCGAGGAGGAGTAGTCGGTGACCTTGTGAGGAGGCCTCACGTCATCTACTGCACGAAGCTCCTTGGCTAGAGCCGTCAGGTCCTGCCAGGAACAGTTAGGAAGTCCGATGATTGTCCCAAACATTTATCTATTCAACCAACACAGTGGTCTAAATAGTCAAAAATCGGGTTTAAAAATACACTTTGGGTTTTAGATATTCTGAATACATTTTTAAATCAGTCCAGTCAGTAAATATTTGACCGATAAGATTAATAAAACAGAGAAATTCCTTGTATTCTCCAACACGTCCATAATGTCTAAATGGCTGCCTCATGCAGAAAGGCAGCAGGATTACAGCAGCACGTTCACGAGAGCAACAAAAGTGCAGGTGAGATAGCAAAAAAAGTACAGGCGTGAGGGAAGATGTCTGCAGAAGTCGACCACGTCGCAAAAAAAAACCAACTTAAAGCAATTGATGCGTCCATCCTGACATGGGAGCAGCTTTGAAGTGCTACACTTTATGATGGGATGCATGAGAGGGGCGGTGGTGCAAGCACAGAGCAGGCATGCTCATGCCATCTCACTTAGTCTTACCGAATCACCCTAAGACGTTCCCAATGAATCATGAGAAGTCGAATACCACAGATGGTTGGATTAGGGAAAAAAAGAAATTTGAAAGATAGAAAACATTTCTTTTACCCAGTACTCGTCAGTGAAAAGGCCTTTGAGTAGCAGCGGACTTACAGATGGTCGAGTGGGCCGGGCAAGGTTCTTTTCTTCTTGTTTTTTAGGAACGTTTTCTGGCCGCTGAAGCGGCATGGCCCTTCGGATTTGAGATAGGAGAGCTTGCAGGAACGGTAAAAGGATCAAAATGTTATCGATGGAGAAAAGTGAGGCACTCGAACTATTTTAATTAGACGACATTAACATGGTGGAAAAACAAACTGAGCCTAATCAGGATACCCCTTCTACCCAGTAGAAGAATGATTTAATAGATAGAACATTGGATTCAAGTCCAGTACCAGGGGACTCACAGCGTGGCCTGAAGCGGTCCCCAGGACTGGCCTGAGAGCTGGAGTTGGAGGAGCCAGAGGAGCTGCCGCTGCCGGGCCGAGGCTGCAGCTTCTCCACCCGGTCCCACAGGGGACGCTGCTCCACGCTGCTGTTTGCAAGCACAAAAATATTATTTAGGTCTTAATCACTTCCAGTTATTGTTACAGCTGCCAAAAAGGTCTTGATTTTAGTCCAACACCATTTCATCAATTGGTCACGCAATCATTTAGGGTCGTAAACCTGTTATTATCCATGCATAACTACCAAGAGTGCTGGATTATCACAGCTGTCTTTTCTAACCTGCCAGCATTCCTCTGTCCACCTTGGTTGCCTGGCTGCGATGGCAGAGGCGAGTCTCTGCGTGAAAGCACCGGAGACCTAGATGTTGTCCTCACAGGGACCTAGAAAGAACAGATTCAAAAGCGTAAAAGACGCAGCAAGGTGGTGCATGAGTGCAAATTTTTGAATATCAATAATTGGTCACAAACTCATTTCTAACGATTAATTAGTAAATATCACGTGTCAATAATTACCTGACTTCAAAATCTTTCTGTATGCATTCAAGGCCACCCATAACCTCGTAGACCTATCAGATTTCCATGTCACCACCCCAACGTTACCCACCTCTTCAACACAGCTGAGGCTGGTACTTACACCTTCCTCTTATTGTTTGTGTTTTGTAGAAATTACTGTGTCCTTTATCTCTTGTATTTTTGACCTTTAGTAGCCAGAAAATTATTTATAAATTAAACATATTATTAGAAATGGAAGAAATACGACCAAAAAACACAAAGATAGATTTTCAGGACATCTTAACTTTGTGAAGGAAAATAAAGAATGTTGCACTTTTAGAGGCTTCATATTTTGGAAATTTAGACTGAAGAATGAGACGGACAGAATAGGACAGGAAATGTGGACTGGGGCTGGTCAGAAAAAGTGAATCAACAAGCATGGGACAGGTTAGGAAAGGTATGGGGGAGGGGACCCTCGCAGGCACCTTACCTTAGGGGGGACCTCCTCGTCACTGGCCTGGGGATCAGCCCGAGGAAGGGCCTGAGGGTGGTGGAGGGGGGGTTGGGGTTGGGGGTCAGTGCGTGCGGGAGACGGGTGGTGGTGATGGTGGGGGTCCTGGGAGCGCAGGTGCAGTTGTGCAAAACTAGTGGTCACACCGCCGGGCTCGCTGAACGACTGGGAGCGCGAGACGACCGGTGGAGGAGGAGGAGGAGGAGGAGGAGGAGAGGGGGGCGGCGCTGTTGCTGCTTTTTAGAGCAGCCAGGTGGGACCACTGGACCTTTTAAGAAGGAAGGAGGAGGAGGGAAAGTGAAACAAACACACACGAGACACAAGGAGAGATGTGTGTGACTGTACGCGTACATGTGCTCTTCAGCATGCACACAGCTGACAAACAAACAACACACAAAGTGTAACAGTGACATGCTTCATCTAGATTCAGGGTTTAGCAATTAGAAGAAAAGTGAACACATTTTAAAAGTTTCACAAAATGGTAAACTCAGTTGCAACAACTCAGAAATCTATAGTTAGTGAGACCGGGTGGGTGCAACAACGTTGTACCAAATCAGCACATTTTTCAAACAAATCAAGCAAAATAAAACAAGACTGTGCTCAAAGGTCCAATGTGTGGCCCCAGAGTTCATTTTAAAAAGGTTAAAAAAAAAAAAGTTCACAACCAAAAATGTGCTGTGCAAATCAGAAAAAGGCAAATGAGTGAAAGCGACAGTTACAGACACACTGGTGGAAAACGAAGGACACTTGGGGAGAACGGGGAGGACGGAGGAGTTACCTGAGGCTCCATAGGTCGGTGCATGGCGGAGGCCTCGGAGGAACCGTTGGAGAAAGGTTCGGAGGAGCGGGGAGGCAGCGGAGGCTGCTTGGGAGCCGGGCCAGTCTGGGGGGAGCTCTGGATGTTCTTACGGTAGCGCTCGTCAGCCTAAGGTGAGGGAAATTTAACAAGATGAGCTTTAAATGAACATCAGTTAATTGGAGATTCAATTATTAACGAACATTAAAAAAAAAAAACAAGTAAGAGGGGAACTGTGCTTTGAATTAACTCATAAAATATGGACGGTGGATTCTTATTAACTCTTTTAAAGGCCATCTGAATATACTGCATAACATACTGATAATTTTCAAAAATGAGAAAACTGCAAGCTGTAGAAAACTGTTTGTATTTTAGAAACAGCCTAATAGGAAATAGCAGCCATATTATTAGATTCACTACTCCCAACACTCTACTAAGGTCAGATTATCAGGATCATGTAGCACAACCGAACACTTTTCACCTTGTAAATACAAAAGACAGGCTTGTATCATCTACTTAGATATTTAAACTGAATTATTTTTCATCATAAATCACAACATACCTAATGAAACTACCTCAACTAACCAAAAGTGTTTAAAAAAGCTCACAGTTGCCTTATACTTGTTTCTTTTTTATACACAGATCGTATATAGAACTTTGCCTTTGGAGGCTCACAATTAATTTTATAGTTGAGAGACACTGACGTCAAAGACATCTAGGCAGAACGATATTAAACATGCTCCAAGCCCGTCTGAGGCAGCCATATAGATAAAACATGTAGAGACAAAGGTGAATACAGGAGTTTTCCAAACAGTTGCATCATTCAGACAAATAAAATGCAGGGAGAGAGCATTAATGACGTGGGACAGCCCTGCCAGTGGCAGGGGAAACGGCTTCACATCCTAGAGGTTAGTCTGGGGCCGTGTGTGACGCATGCAGTGGCTCCATCCAGAGACGGTCAGAACAGTCCTACTGAGGAGCGGTCACCTAAACCCTTCAAGATCAGGAGAAATTCCAAATCCCAGGTGTTATCCTGAAGAGGAAGTGTGCTTTTTTTTTCTTATATATTCAAAATAAAAATTTAAAAAAATGGGGAGATTTTGCAATTTACCACAAAAGTTCAAAGAGAAACATAATCCTTTATTTCTCTGCAGATTAAATCCTCTTTCTAGGCATTTTCACAAACCGTTAAGTATTCAAAGTGATCTCACACGCTCATATGGATCTACAGTTGTGCAAAAACAGTTAAATCTAGTTTGTTGAGTCGTAGTTTTAAATCAGGTAAATTATGATTCGATAAATATTCACCTTGTTGGCCAGTTTGTCTATAGGTTTGAAAAAGTGTCACTTTTTGTTTGTCTATGTTGTATCATTCTGCACATCTAGAATTCATTGCAACTAGATGCAAAGAGCAAGCTCGTTTTTGTGTACATCTGGAGATTATAACAATCCTTTAAGAGCCATCATATTCGTGCGCTGGCGTCTCACACTGCAAATACTTTATGCGCACAACCATGATCAGTTAGTGTTTGTTATCCGTCCACGGGTGTGAACCATAGGTGCAAAAACACTGAAGTGCAAACGTTGCCGTATAATGTCGAGCTAGTATTGCATGATAACAAATGAATGATGTCTCCTGCTCACCCTACTTTAGGTGACAATTAGAACTAAAAGATCTGAGTAAGAGCGAACAATTTTAGTTGCCAAAGATACAAGTAACATGGCCAGTGAAAGCAAGTGCCAAAAAAAGAGACAAAGCTAGTTCTTTTTTTTCTTCACAGGACATGAGAAGGCTGGTTTCTGCAAGCCTGGGGGCTTTTCATTCTCCGACACCCCCCACTAGCGCCATTCAAGATGTCTGGCAGACAAGTCTACGGTTGAACAAATGTGTTACAGCTGAAGAAGAGAGCAGAGGAATAAAAGGCCGAACAGAGAAAAGAACTGTGTGCTTGAGCACTATCCTCACAGCGACTGAGACTGTGCAAAGACAAGCAAGAATAAGCTGGAAAGAGCCGGCGAAGCTGAGGAGGAAGTTCACCTCTCTTAAAGGCAGGGGAGGATGATCGACAGCCTCTGCGGGCCTATCGCACTCCACACTTTCAGTCTGGGGGAGTTCAGTGTCAATGGGGGGTTCAGTCTGAGTGGGGTTGTGGCTTGGACATGTCTCATCACTGTCAGTCCTCTCTAGCGTCTCCGTCTGGGGTCTGGTGCTAGCTGGGACTGTCTGGGGTGCACTGGAGGACTCATACGAAACACTGTCAAGGACCTGAGCTTGAGGGGTTGTGCAAAGGATTCTGTCAGGGGGCAAGGTGGATGTCTGTGGAGCTTTGCTATGGTCGGGGACTTTGGACTTGTCTCCAGTTTTCTGTTTGGATTGGTGCTGGAGTGACAGCAGGTAGGCCTGCTCCTGCTGCAGGCGCTTATGGAGCCGCTCGGCCTTGCGCTGCTCCTCCAGCTCCCGCCACTTGAACTCCTATTGCAGAGTGCGGGATCGATTCGAGAGGATGAAAAAGGATTTGGCCTTACAAACGTAGCACCAACTTTAGAATCCGTTCTGTGTAATACAAATTGACTGGGAGCATTTGCGATAAACTCGGGTAAATCCCTGCATACACAACTACGTAAAATGCAATTATCTCTGATTACAACCTCAATACAAGTTTGGAAAATTAAATCATTTACTACTTTGCCAAACTGATAGTAGCAGTAGTAGCAAAAAATAGATAATGTGGTGGAAATAAAAAACAGCGTTTTACTCCAGCCAATGTGACCATGTGAGGGTAGGTTGCAATTTACTTTTTTAGTGAAAGTACAATACAAGAGTTCATATTTAGTAACGTAACGTTTTTTGGGTGGTCAAATCATTTAAACTATTTGAGCAACAACTCATTTGATAAAAATTAAATTTGGGGAGTAAAAATGCAAATTCTTACTGTGAATACTATCAGTATTGGCCAGAATAAGACTGATCTACTGTACAGAATCACAAATACCTGTAACAGATATTGAATGCGTGCACAGTTTCAGGTGAGTGACTGACCAGCAGCATGGCCTGCTCACGGAGCAGCTGCTCCTGTAACATCTCAAGGTGCCTCTGCTCCTCCTCCAGCTGGCGTCTGATGTACTCCTTCATTTAAAGCACAGCAAAACTTGTCAGTGTAGCAGCCAAAGTGCAGCATGCTTGATCTTTTAAAGGCCTTCAGAGTAACTGTTGGGAAAAGTTTTAATGCGGACCTGTTCTCGATCGTTCCGTCTCTTCTCATCTTCAGCACGCCGGCGCTCTTCTTCTTCTTTACGCCTGCGATCCATTTCTTCGATGCGTCGCTTCTCTTCCTGCTCACGCCGACGCTGCTCTCGCTCTTGCTGCCTCCTCATCTCCCGTTCGCGTCGTTGTTGCTTCAAAAGGGAGGAAAAATGTCAGCAAACAAAAGCGGCTTAGGTGTTCGGCTCCGTGTTATCACCGCAGAGTTCTGAGACACAGATGAGAATGTCTCCCACCTCCTCCAGCCGCCTCCTCTGCTCCTTCTGTTGCTCTATGCGTTTCTGCCGCTCTGCAAGCAGCTGTCGCTTGTACTCCTCCTGCTCCCGAAGCTGCTGCTCCTGGAGGAGCTGTTGGCGGCGGAGCGCCTCCGATCGCTCCTTGTTTTCCTGCTGCAGGCGGATGAAGTCGCGGCGTAGTGTCGATTCACCCGGCACATTCACGATGGAGCTGAATGGTGAGAAGACGTGGGCAGAGATGGTTGGAATAGTAAAAAAAAAAAAGCCCAACATGCTTCCAATAAGCATTTAAAGAAGTTTCAGCACTACAAAATACCTGGGCTCTCCCTCCTGCTCTGGAGGATCTTCTTCCTCTTCTTCACTGCCGCTGTATTCGTACTCTGTTTCATCTGTGCAAACAATGATACACTTGAATTTGAACCTTTTGTGTCAATACCAGTGTTAATGGTAGTTGACCGACCATTGAAAGATAATTGTGAGTATCTGAATAGTGTAATAATAGCTGTATGGTAACGTTTTGCACATAATAATTGAACTCCCAGGCCCTTGAAAAGCTTTTGAAGTACTTCTTGAAAACCCATCCAATCTATTCATGAAGGATTCATTTTGACAACTTTACGATAAGACAACAACATATACGTACCCTTCTCTCCCCTCTTCTTCTTGGTGCGGTCAATGTGGTCTTTGAGCTGAATGCGCACTTGCCTCTCGTTGGGCTGGTCTCGGATGAATGGATGCTTCAGCAGCTGCTCTGTTGGAGGACGTTGGGTGTAATTCTTCACCAGACAGCCCTCGATAAAACTAAAAAACTTTTTGGACCTGTGCGGGTGGGTAAATGGAAAAGCAGATAAATAAAATCAACATTGTGTTGTAATACCGGGTCTCTAAAAAGAAGAAACTCTAAAAAAAAAACAACAATTTTTTTTTTAAAGCCACGTTTTAGAAATGTTGCGTTTCCAAAACAATCAAATTTTAAATGATCATACATGAAAATTCACCGTGTCTGTTTTTTTTTAGGGTCACTCACCATTTTTTGGACTTGAGCCTGGGGGGCGGATTCCTCGGGATGAGGAAAAGGGCACGCATTGGGTGCATGTCGCAGAGTGCTGGAAGAAAACGCACATTTCAAAAGCGTATAAGGTAACTTTAATGCAAATATTAAAAACTGATGCTCACGCGGTGCTCCTTCAGCCATTTCGATCGCTGTGATGCCACAGGACCACAAATCACTCTGGAAGAAACAAAAACACTCAGAAATGAAAACCTAAACAGACCAAACACCTGACAGGCGCATTTATCCTGTGTTACATAAGGACGTCAAATAAATTGCTGTTCTGTAGTTGAGGCTTTACCCTGTAATCATATGTAGCATCTGGGTTCTCATCACAAGCAATGACCTCCGGGGCCATCCAGTAAGGGGTACCGATGAAGGTGTTTCTCCTGCCCACAGTCCGATCCAGCTGAGCACTCACCCCAAAGTCCACTAGAAGGATCACAGTCATCGCAATCAGTTACCCTTATGTAGCACATCCATGCTCTTTCACTCAAAAAGGTGCAAAATGACAATCTACCTAAACACAATTAATAAAATACTGAAATACAACATTGATTCTAAGGCTAGAATTGCAAAAATAGATAGAAAATGATAGTTTGTCAATATAAACAACTTTGTACTGCTGGGGAGTGTATTTACATGTGAAAAACTCGTGACTTTGAATTCATATCACAAAGATTTAACGCTCACCAAGTTTGACTTCGGCGTTCTCAGTCAACAGAACATTCTGACCCTTAATGTCTCGGTGAATAACATGATGGGCATGTAGGTGAGCCAGACCCTGCGGGGGGATACAAGCACAGACAGAAATGAGGAGAAGTTGGTTTTCCTCCAGTTATGGTTGTAGGACAGTAAAGTAGCTGCACCAGTCGAGGGTGGCTAGGCACTAAGTGGGAAGCGGCTAGATCCGCCTTGATGTAGAATGATTTTAAATCTGGAATTAGAATATTTCTAAGTAACACATTTTTTTTAAATATATGCTCACATGACCATCGAACACGATAGAATATAGGACAGAACAGGAGGGTAGACTGACCCGCAGGATCTCTCTGGAAATGTAGGCAATCCAGTCTTCCTTCAGCTGGTTCCCCTTTGTGTTCTTCACCAGGTCTGTGATTGAACCGGCCCCACAGAACTCCATAACAAGCTAAAAAAAAAAGTACAAATTTAAAAAAAAAAACCATCTGACCTAATTATAGAGTTTCAGATAAAGAGTTAACAAAGAATACACTTTACACAGTTTTTCCTGTCCTCTTACCCATAGCTGGTCATCGTGTCCAGGGGGGCTTTTCTTAATAAAAGCACCATAATAAGTGGCTATATTTCTGTGGTGGGAATACTTCTTCAGCATATTAATCTCCAGTTTAATTTCCTCCTCTTCATCCTGCACACAAAAAGCACACATTTGTTAGGAAGGGTAAATTAAAAGTAACAATTAAAATGGTGTTTTCCACGGGGAAGTAAGAGTAAGGCGTCCGTGTGGCCTGTCAGTATCATTAATATCATTAATCATTAACGTGTCATCTCAAATAGGGATTAATATATTGAATTTAGGGATGAAAGTATGTTAAAATGTCCTGGTCTGGTTAAATCTCATTATAGCAATGCTGTATTCTTTATGTATCTTTTATGTCTCTCCTAACCATCAATTCCTTAAGATCATTGGCAAACCCTCTGAAGATACGCAATACTGACCGAAACTGAGAAAAACAACAACTTTACGCATTACATTCCATCTACCTTACTCTTGATTGTCTTTAATAGAGAAAAAAATTGGATGAAAAAAAAAAATTAAATGCAGCCTGCAACAGATACGCTCATACAAAGACCAGAGAGATAGATAAAAAAGGCTACAGGGAAATCAGTGGGATTTGTGCCCGTGTTTATTTCCACCATCACAGCTCCCTGCTTGCATCCAACAGCAGCTTGATGATGATAAACAGCGACACACTAATTGCACACATGCAGGGATTAGTCCGGAGTGGTTTGCTGGATGGCTACCTGACCTTTCGCACAGAAATTGCAACATGTGGAGAGAAACTAGGCGCAGAGGTGGTGTGTGTGTGTGTGTGTGTGTGTGTGTGTGTGTGTGTGCTGTGCTGGGCGGGGGGGGGGGGGGTTATAACAACTACAACGTGGAGAAATATGATTAAAGTTATGTCCAGGATGCATAGCCTAATGAATGATGTGCCTTTGTAATCCACCTCCTCCACTGTTACATGCAGTAAACGGCCTGTTGGCCATCTTTGCAGGCAGCCGTATTGCTGCATTATTTCTTTGCGTTGACGTAAGCCTTTCGGTTGTGGGCAGGAAGCCTTCCTTCTCACCCCCCTCCTCTTTGCTGCACAGCTGTTGGATTATCACGCAGTGATGGTGAGAAGAGGGGAGGACAAAAGAAACATTCACATGTTGATATATTTCAGGGATGCACATAAAAAAAAAAGAAGAAAGGAAGATAAAAGAATACAAAAACGTTTAATTTTAAATGTAAAACTGAACTGTTACTGAGGCACCACTGCAACATAGGGTGTAGGAATGTATGTGCTGTCTGGACCAAAAAAAAAAGAGCTGTACCAAAAAAAAATCATCCATTGGGAGGTTCGGGGCCGTACACCAGCAGAGCGAAGAGGCAGAGATTGTTTAGATTTGGAAATGTGGGTCAGACTGATACTGGACAGGATGACTGCAGGAACACAGCCACACCGAGACGGAGAGAAAGGCAAGGGTAGAAAAACTACAGCGGATACTGTTCATCATTACTGGAATCCGTCTTTCTTTCCCCGCAGATAATGAATGTAAAACTATCAAAATTGAAGTAATTTTTAGTGCATTTATAGTTTTTTCATTTGATTAATCAATAACACCAGTTTAATATTATTACCAGTGGTTAAATAAGAGCAATTTGAGCCAGCATAGGTCAAAACCTAACCTTGACCCGTTGATATACATTGTTTCTTTAATGTCAACAATGAGGCGAACTGTGTTTAGCGCTTAGCAGGTTTAAACCAGTTTAAACTGGTTTAACACCTGCTCTCGGTGACAAATGACTCCACTGAACCAAAGAAACTTGCAGGGCAGGAACATCTAGAGTGGTGTCTCATCACTGGGCAACAGTCGGTCCAATCAGCCTGAATCACTGTGCTGGATGTGTGTTTGAGGAGTGGCAGCAGCCAAGTCAGGACCCTACGGTCCTCACAGCTGCTGCTACTGTTAGCACAGGGCCCTACGCTTGGGGAAATGCAGCATTTAACAATGTTAAATGTATGTTTGTAACTCTGAAATGCAGCAGATGCCATCAGACTCCTGCCCTGGCAGATGATTCAAGTGCAGACAAAGCTTAGATTTCCCTGAAGCAGCGTGACGTGGAACCTCACCTCTGTCACGTCCATGACTTTGATGGCAGCCAGCTGTCCAGTTTTGACATGACGTCCCTGTAAAGACACAAAACATAACGTTGAGTGTTTTATAACAGCAGTACTTTAAGTATTAAACTGTATTATCTGCGCGGGGCAGTATTTCATCCTGTTTGCATGAATAAAGGAGACCAGCAGACAGCGAAATGCACAGATAAATCAATAAAATTGAGATATATATGGGTTTTTTTTGTTGTTGTTGTTGTTTCAATGGTCCTCAGTTAAGGATTTTTTTTATTTATAATCTGACATTTTGTTATATTAATCATTAATTTAAGAGTATTCCACAGCAACCTTTTAAATTATACTGTGTGGTATACACTTCATTCACAACCACATATTGGGTATAAAGTCTTCATAAATCCCTTTTAATAACTTTCATTTGTATCTTATTTACTCCAAACCCTTGCAGTATGTTTCTAATCAACGGTATGTACTGTATCAGTTCTTGGCCTAATCTTAAATATTGTTTCACATTTAAGCTCTTTGGAATGAAACTGCAAGGATACTGATCATTCTGGCAGCTTCTTATTCATCCTGTGAATTAAAACCATTTGTTCAATGGTTCTATCAGTATCAAGGTTTACTCTCATCCTGTGTAAATCCCCAACACACAAACCATACCACAGATGAGCCTATTTTTTTCCCAAGCTAGCCCCACATTCCCAGACTCCTCTGCTCTCCTAATGCCCCGCTGCCACTCCTTACATAAACAAAGAACAGAAATAGAGGCCTCTCGACCAGAACTCCCACCCACCCACCCCCTGGTCCTACCGGGAGATAAAAACGAGCCATATTTGAGATGTGGCGCAATTGTGTGTGGGGTGCGATGATAACGCATAGATGTCTTTACTGCGACTGTACTGAGGGCAAATATATTCATACGGTGCCTGTTTTGCCCCTACTTTGGTGGCTGCACGCCGTGACGCTGTCTGAATAGGGACAGTCAGGAGACGCGTCACAATGCTCTGGTTATGTGCGGCATGTGCCAGATTAAATACGAGCTACACAGCTCTGATGCATCGGATTGGTCACCGTTCCCCAGTTGTACATTCACCTGTGACACAGGCAAACTGGTCGTCAGGGAAGAAAACTACTGATGCACTGATGTCGAACAACATTAAAAAAAAAGAGAGAGTGTCACAGCTTTAGGCAATAACTACTGAACCAAAAACAGGGGATGGTCTTGCCATCTGGCTAATAGCCGTGCTTCTACAAACCATGACAGTAGGGAGTGAAAACTAAAAAAAAGGGAAAAAAAAACGAGTGGTACGCATCGTTTTCGTGCTAATAAACCGATCCTGCTTTAACAGCTTGGGACTCTGGCTGGAGATCTTCACAGGTGCCAGACCTTTCTAGATGTTTACCGCTGCCTTCTGCAGCTGGATGCTAGTATGCTATCTGAGGTTGCTTCTGCAGCCCGTCCTCCCACCGCTGATAACAGCTCTGTTCAGTCCTGGGATGATTGCTGCAGCGCTGGCAACTGCCATTAAAAAGTTGGTCGAAAAAGTTGTCCCAGTGGTGGAGGAGCTTATCCGAGGCACTGGGTGATCACTCAGCCTCCGATCTCCGCTCATCCCACTGCAGCTCTTTTTAATCTTGAGCAGATGCGATGCGGGTTTCCCTCCAGCTGTTTACTAAAGCACTCATTGACTTATTGCTCTGCCCTTTAGAGACGGAGGCATGAAGCACAACATCCACCCCAAAAAAAGTCTGTTAGGGCCTCATTAGGGCCAAAGCGAGAAGAAAAGCAACTCTAGAAACTGGGAGGACGAGGCTTCATCAGACTAAAAATGTGTGCTGTGTGGATTTACCAATACCCCTAAATACACAATCACCCACTTTCACTTCAAGGTTTGTTTCTCAGTACCGTTTTTCTGTTTTGATTTTCAGGTCAAAACCACCGTACTGTGGCTGAATATTGACCTTTGGGAGCGAACGCTCAGGTTTTATTACTTGTGTGTCCATGTTTGTGCTGTAAATTAGTAGATTGATTTCACAGTATTACGAAGACATAATAGATAAAATGAAGTCATCTACCTGCCTTCAGAAACAGGTGACATAAAGTATGTCACCTGTGCACGGAGCACCTCAGTGAAATGGTAAAAGGAGCGCACACTGTGATGTTGTTCACGTCAATTTGAACGGTAGCTTTAGGGTGTCGACAAGATTAACATTACAAGAACGTGACAGGATGACCTCTAAAAAGGGGCAAAACAGAAAAAAAGTGTGCATGATACGGCTGGTCAGTATCTGCAACCAAGCGAAAACATGAATAATATTCTACGACAGTGGGTATTTGGGATTTTTGTCTTCCCTGGATTAACAGTTATTTTTCACTGGCCATGCCTTATTACTGCATGCTAAAAATGTATCTGGAGCCAAAGTTTACTCGAGAGTGTGTGTGTGTGTGTGTGTGTGTGTGTGTGTGTGTGTGTGTGTGTGTGTGTGTGCGAGAGAGTAGTGAGAACCCAGCTGGTAAAGTCATGTTACAGGCAGTAACGTGGCTCTTTCACTGGTCACATTAGTCCATGGTGACATTCCAACAGTGTTTAAGAGCCACAAGCAGCAAGGTCCCGTCAAGTCTGTCACAAAGTTACATTAGCTATCAGTGCATCGTTAAATACATAAAATATAATAAAATGTTTTTGTGTGAATACACCACCTATGAAGCGCCACTCTCCAATCTGTTACCCACTCTCTCGCCACCTCTTTTTTACTGGCAGACCACTAAACCGCCACCAGAAACTGTTATTCTCTGATGTACAGCGAATAATTTTAAGTATGTACGTCTAACGTAATTAAATCTCCTCTTCTGGCCACACAAACAGCGTTTCACGGTTGAATTTCTCTAAATAAAATCTGTCTCGCTGCTATGACAGAGACGTACTTTGAGTAAAACACAGTATTCTTGTTTACTTTTGGATTCTGCCTTTTTTTTTCAAGAATCTGTATGTGACAAACATGTCCTTTGCATTTGTCACTAAATTCTCCTTTTATGGCCAAAAATGTGGCCAAAAACATGGCTCAATGTGCCTTTTAAGGCACATTGAGCTTAATAGAGTATGTTCAGTAAAAAAAACCTATGAGGTAACGCATGTTAGTTTTGCTATACTTACTGGAACAAAACATTCTCCCTTCAAAGTTGTTACTGTGACGGGCGTCATTACCTCTGGGGCAAATCGTATCAACACATAAACACGCAAAGCACAACACACACACACACCAGATTTAGGCTGGAGCGAGTGTCGGTATGCACCGACACATGACATTCAGCCCGATGCCTTGCCCCATTCCTCTGTCAGCTCTTTATAAATTGCTGCATACCAGCACACTGACCCATTTCTGCGTTGCCTCGGCTCCTGCACGGCTCACGAAGGCAAGGGCACAAAGTTGCAGGGAAGACACAGCCACGAGATCGGACAGAGGGAGTAGAGAGCAGCGATGACGAAATGAGGACACAGCGGATCCTAGAACCACGCCGACCGTGTGTGTACATGTATATATGTGGGTAAATATTAATGGGAATTTCCCTTTTATAGGCACTTTTCCAGTTTAATATCTAGTGAACTTCCTCCTTTTTTCTCGGTGTGGTCACTTTTACCACCGGCCCCAAGAAAAGGAAGAACCGCTGTTACACATCTGCGAGTGTAAAACCTGGGATGTCAATAAGAGCTGAGAAACCCAGCAACAAGACCAACAAAGAGATGAGCCAGCACATGAGGGAAACCCCTGGAGGTCTCGAAGGCCTGCGTATCGATCCCGGTGCAGCAGCCAGTAGCTACTGTATGAGACGCAGACTGAAACCGTGGCTAGCGGGCTGCAGACGAGCTTGTATGTTCAACGTTTTCGTGGTTTTACCACCGGACAAGACAATGCCGTTCGGATGTACTGTGAACCTGATCACGATTCAAATGTTTTCCACATCTTCCTCCCTCCCACGGCCTCATCCCCCGCCCTAGAAGAAACAGTAACGAAACATGTCAAGACTTCCATTGAAAAGTGCACCTTTTAAATGAAGAGCCGTTCTTTCACTTCACAGACAAACGGCAGGAACGGAAGCAAGCCGAGGGGAGCCTGGAGAAAACGGCCTCTATCAATTAGGACAAAGTGACGACGCCGTCGTCACTTTGTCCCCGTTCGTGAGCTCGTTTCGGCGCAGGATTCCTTAAAGAAATGCGATCTTGGAGAGAAAAGAGCTGTCGAGTAGACGCTCTAAAGAAGGACAAGAGCGGGACTGTCTCATGTGCCAGCGCCTTTGTGTCTCTTCTCAACACCACTTTGGTAATGAGGTGGCTCGATGAGCTGCAGACAGCGTCACGAACATGAACACACACACACACACACACACACACACACACACACACACGCAGACACAGAGAGTTTTGTTGGAGCAGTGTGGCCAGTCAGGGGCTGTTGCAGGTCTTGTGACATCCATTAGGCAGAGGGGTCAGAGTGTGGGACAAGGGACAAAAGAGGAGCCGAGTGTGTCGGCCAGAGAAGAGGAGTGTGTGTGTGTGTGCGCCTGCATGCGCGCCGGATATTTGCCGCATTACCCCCAGCCTGGATTTTTTTCCACATCTCCCTTTCCAAGTTTTAAAATGGAAAACAGAGCGATGCTTTAATGAGTCGACACGGTGTGGACACAAGCAAGGAGAGAGCGGGCGGGCCAACAGGTGACCCTGGCCCCGGCCAAAACACCGTCAACAGTCCCTGAAAGAGGCAGGCGGCCAATCAGGACCCCCCCCCCCTCCCCAGGCCCCCAGGACCTTCAGCAAGGGGACCTTGGCGAGAGCCATTGAGGAGCAAAGCCTCCTGCACGGGGACCACTGACTGAAGCCACTCTGACCGGCAGACGTGGCCCTTTTATCACGTTAAACACCAATTATCACATGTATTTTTTTATTTCTGACAACTAAATTATACAACTGTTGAAGACTTTTATACTTAAGGTCTCACCACTGCAGTTTGAAACTACTGGCACATTCAAATCTGTCTGCACTTCTGCCCTGTATAATATACACTTGTACATTATTTATACTGTATTTTAAAATCAGGGAATGGTGTTCTGTCCCATTTGTCTCCGCTTGCTTGTGATTCTCTCTAAAAACGGATAAATTAGCTGTTGAAAAAGTTTAGCAACTGACTGATTTTACCGTCATTTTCAGCATGGCCTGAGAGTTCCAAAAAGAAAACACGGAAAAAAGTGGCATTGTTATTTAATTTCAGACTCTGATGATAATACTAAAGTATAAAAGCCATCGTAAACTAAAATAATTGTAGAAAAGATGCTCCTTAGGCCTGTCCACAAAGAAAAATATCTAATTTTATATCTCAGGTTTCAGCAAATGTGACACGCTTGGCAGCTTACGGTGTAATTTTCAACATCACTTTTAGAAGGAAAAAAAACTGCCGACAATCGGCGTGTTCTTTAAAAACACGGCGGGAGCCCGAGAGTGGGTTCAGATACCTCCGATGTAACCACCGCCTGGAGGTGAGCCGGCCTGGCAGGAAAAACCAAAATCTTGGCCCATTCAAGAAAAACAGATCTCAAAGGACTGGTGACCACAGCGCTCCAGCTCAGATTCACCATTCACGTACGTCAAAAATGACATTATGAATCTGCTGCCGGCTGCAGCCCTGGTACATCCCAGAGACGCACGGCAGGCAGGAAAGCAGGTCATGGGGGGCTCTGAAGGCTTCAGGTTGCCTATATATGGGCAGAGGACCTCCAGCCTGCCTCCAACACCTCGAAGAACTGCATCTTTCTGGGTTTTTTTTTTTAAAAACCACACAGGGATCTCCAGCCTGGCTGGATGGGCTGTGCCGACCTTTTTCCGGCACCTCTCCAGGGCCGCGCCTGCCCTCTTGGCAGAGTCTCCAGCTCGACGTGCAGCATCACAGCATGAGCAGGAGAAGCTGGCCGGGGTGACCGTATCATCAGGCGTTTGTTCTAGAATCCTCTCAGCCAGAGCAAATATGGAAACAAACAAGCAGCAAACACCCTTGCAGCACGTCGACGTCTACATTTTAGGTGAAATATTCAGGCGGTTCCATTTAGTTGGATTCCCACATGCAGGATAATGGCCTGGTGGTCCCGCCAGAAGAGAAAACAGTCCTCTCTGTGATAACAACGAAGCCGTTGCCAGTGAACTGGCCAATATTGGGTAGCGTTGCTCTGAACCACGGGGAAACCCCGGCTGGGGAAGCCCATAAATGCAGACTCTTTTCTCTCCTCCAAACTGAATCCAAAAAAACAGGCTGCAGGAATCACGAGGGAGCACAGGCTTTGCAAAGAGAGAGAAAATAAAAAGAGCTCTCCCGTAGTAAATAACTTGAATAATGAGGTGCAAAGTGCAAGACAATCAGAAAAAGAGTAATTGGCTAGCAACACTCAGGTGCCCTTTAAAACTGTTTTTTACCCTTTATTTACATCATATACAAAGATTACCATTCCTGATGCTGCTTGTCTGTTGGGAGATGGATGCCATGCTTTTGCATCCCCCCCCCCGCTTCCCTTCCTCCCAGCAGGAAGAGTGTTGTTAATGGAAACACATTTAGGCTAAGTCAGAGCGTCCATCTACAGTGGGTGTGTGAGCTCCCGTCAACCCACTCCAGGGAAAGTCACAGTCGGACGCCGCTGCAGCGGGCGCACGCAACGCGCCAATACCTGGGCAACGCGCTAGTGCACCTGCCATCCTCGCTGGAAGGTCGCACAATCATCCAGTACCAAGACAAAGTTGGACTTTCGATGATTAATAACCCAGCAGAATCTCAACCAAACACTAAATCTTTAAAATTCCATGTAATACTATAGAATGTGTATGCTCCATTGATGTTTTCAGAGGTTTTTAACACACACTATAACACACCACAGACTGGTATTAGGGTAAATACAGCATATTTTCTATAAACGATGGGTTTTGTTTTGGGTTTTTTTGCAATTTTCACTTGCTCTCACAAGCACATTGTGAGAAAACACGAAATGTGAAGATTTAAAGCGTCATTAAATCCCTTTAACTTGTAACAAGAATCATCTGGGAAATTTAAAATGTTCCGCAAATAATGAGAACGCTACAGATCAAGGATTTCCTTCACGACCACAGTGCTATTTAACTAAAAAAAAAAACCAAACCACACTCATTCTTACAAGCAGATTGATTTCTACACTTGATGGAACGTCTCATCCACGGTCACAACTCAAGAACAACACAAGGCGACAGCAAAGGTCTCGCAGGACTCAAAAGTCTCCACAAATGGGAGCAAAAAGGGGCCTGGTCAAACTGTTATCTAGAGAGGCCCTTTACGCCTTGGCCTGAGTATAAAAAAGGGCCTCTGAGGGAGGAGAGGCCCCACCCAGCTTTGGGTGGGGGCTTCTGGTGATTCTTCTGTCAGTTGGTGTTTGAAGCCCTGCAGACAAACTGCTCCCTTTGGGTGGACCCGGGTCCGGGTCCCACCTGGGACAGCGGGAGGACAAACTGGGCTTTGTCAGGTTCCGTCTGGACAGCTGCTCGTCGTCCACCAGTTGCAGCCGCCCCCTCCCTCCCTCCCTCCCCCCCTCCCTCCAACGGCACTTGCGCCGCGGGCCGCGCGCTGGTGCGGCGGCTGCATGTGACAGTCAACGAAGGCGCAGCGCTGCGAGTGGACGGTTTAGCTTATCTCGTGCTAGCGGTTTACCGCTGTGTCTTTGTGTCAACAGCAAACTAATCTGACAGGCCCGCGCTCGTCCACACACACTCCGTTCGCACACGGCCTAAACGCCACTTGCAAATAGAATTATCCTTGGACAGTGAATTCGGCGGGATTAAAAAGGACTGAGGATAAAAAAAGAAGAACGAGGGGAGAAGCTGTAATTCTCCATCCCAAGTGGCTCCAAACCATCTGGTGGAAAGATAGCATGTCACATGTCCTGATGACAATTTGCTCCTCCGAAGACGGCACGGAGCTCGTGTTCGCTTTTAAAACTGGAATTCTGGGAGAGATCCTGGAAGTTCGCTGCACGGGGAGGGGACTGAATGCAGGTCACTGGAGCAGCTGTGAGAATATTCATCCAGCAGTTGGTGCTGGGATGTTATTAGGAAAAGGAAAAAAACGACTAAAACGGAGCCTCCGGCTACGGCAACAACAACAACAGGGAAGTCTGGCTCGTTTCTCCGACTCAGGATAATCCCGTCTTTCCACAAACTCTTGCTGTCTTTCAACAGCCGGGCCCACAATGTAAAAATTTCAACAAAGAAATGTGACACCCGGGAGCAGATGGCCCAGAGATGTGGGATTCCCATCCGGTGAACCGGAAAAGTCCCAGTTTGGACGGATTCGGAATGATTCACTTGAATAATGGAGTGCGGACACCCGGACTGGTAAAACACGCATCGCCTTCTTCAACGGCGAGGCAGGTGATGTGAGAACGATGATGCACCAGACAGGATCTCGGCTGATTCACTCCCCAAAGATAACAACCCAAACCAGCGGACATGACCAGCGGCTACACACACACACACACACACACACACACACACACACACACACACACACACACACACTCACCGCCGGTGACAACATCTGGAAGACATGTCATCGCAATGCCCTTCGTTTGTTCCTAGGATTGGTGCAGGGTGAAAAAAACCACCCATCATCCCAAATATTCCCTACAAAAGCAGGAAGAGGCTAGCGTTAGCCTCCAACAGACCTTGTATACTTGTCCATAGGTGCCATTTCCAACCACCTCCACCAGTTCGAATATCCCAGCTGGATCCTGTGGAGTTCAAAAAACAAGGGAGGGGGGAAGACAAACACGGTTCAGTGTGAATCTAAAGAGGCCGCGGCGATGTTATTTTTCAGTATTTGACGACATGGCCCGGGCTGAGCCAGCTGTTGCGCCCCGTTCCGAACGCATCTCGAACAAAGGAAAAAGCGGAGCCTGGCAACACCTCGCCGAGGCTCGGCGGTCATTTTCTCCACTTCTGCCCCGGAGAACTGGCTCAAACTCGCCCCTTACAGCCCACACCGAGGGGACGTGTCGAGTGATATAAGGAAAAGCCGTCAAAAGTGTTTGAAAATTAGGGTTAGTGGGGGGGGGGAAAGGGCTCGGTTCGGAAGCACTCACCCGCAATGAAGCCAAGTCAATGTCTACTAGACTTTTAGCCGGAGAGTCGTTCGCCATTTTTCAAATTAAAGCCAAGCTTTCCTCGGTGTGGACTAGAGTGGGCTGCCGCTGTATCATCTGCAGACACTCGGGCGGGTATTGGGACAGAAGCCGTCGCGTATGCTTCGCCGCGGAGCTGCTGTCTGGCAGAGGAACCCGGACTGGGGCTACTCCATGTTGAGGTGGCAGCGCCGCTCCGCTCCGCTCGCCCAGCCTCCGCCACGTCAAGCTCCAGCGAGACGGGGAGCGTCAACTTCCGCCAGACCTTTCCACATAAACGCCATTAACGTGTGATTCAATAGACTTTTTAGTTTTGTGAGATGAAATGTCCTGAAATGTGTTAAACTAAGGATAATAGCAAGAATTATCTACTGATGAATAGAACACACACACACACACAGAGTTTTCGTGCTGTACATATTATATAAATATAAATATATACACTTGAGGTAGATTGTGTATAGTTGAGATGCTGCATTAAACATTTTGATGGGAAGAAGGCTTGTTCTGATATAATATTAATATGATAATAAAACTATGATTAAATGAAGCTTTATCAATTTTTATTGAATCATTGTGGGTCCTGACCGGTTTAAAACAAAGACAAACACAAGACGGGCTACCCATGAGGCAGTAAGGGGTAAAATATACTCTAAACAGACAATAGTCATGTCTTCTGCAATCTATTTCTATGTAACTTATTTTAATTAAGAATGTAACTATCTTACTTAACATTTAAAGCTCCCTAATGTCACTTTATATTTTTTTGATCCTATTATGTTGACGTTACTATCAAATATGCGTTTTGTAAACAATGTTGCAGTGATCATTCATAAACTTTCTGATATATTTTTTTAAAAGTGTTATCAGAAATATAATTGAACGTCTTTATCGAATAAAGTATTTTTATACTGAAAGTACCTCAGCCTCATTTCCGCTTTGCTTCCTTCTGTCCCTTTCTAACTTGACGGGAGGCTGCCCGAGAGGAGCACAAACACAGGAAGCCGGTCGGCATCAGCAGGGCTGGGCCTCCACACCTTCTGCACCACCACCACCACCACCACCACCACCAGATCCCCACCTGCAGGCTGGGGTTCAGACAGGCGACACAAGCCGAGGGGGCAGGTGGAACCAAGACGACCGCTCCCCCCTGCACAGTCCCCACGGGCATGCGCACAGTCCACCGGTGGGGCGATCATGGGTGTGGCAAGTGAGCAAAGCCATGAGTGATGCTGAGTTTTCGGATGACATAGCGCCCTACCTACGGTGGGACAGAAGAAGAACGCGCCTGCAGGGCCCATTTTATAGGAGGGGCCCCAAGAAGACGCTCTGTGCATGTGTTTGCTCTGGAAAACACACACGATCGTGCTTTTCCGGTTGATTCACCCTTTATATCCCCCCTCAAGAGTACTCTGGACCCCCCTCTGTGCACACTGCAGACAATAGTACATGTGCACATGCACTAAAAATAGAAAGAAAAAAGACAAATGCGCACTGAAATCCAGTTTTATTTTCATGCAAATGCCGGCACAGGGGGGTGCTGTGAGTATTTTAAAAACATTTAGAGATGAGTAAAGATGTTGGACCATGCTGGTCCAGGTCCAGGTCCAGGTCCTGGACCAGCACTAATGTGGCCTATAGCCGAGTCAAAGGGCTGTACTGCCACCGTGTGGCCGCCCGTTGACACTGCACCACAGACAATTTGACAATATAATACATTTTTTTTAAAAAAGGAAGATCTATTTAAATTCTGCTTTTTCAGACACATAAAAACTCAAGGCCGACAGAACGTTAAATGGAAGATTTTATTTTACATCGAAATGTATTAATTACTGGCGGCGTGACCATTTGAACCGAAGTTCACTACCTGGTTGCGGACGCTGGGCAGCAGCAACCAGACGATACTACGACTCTGCTCCGCCTGTGCACCTATGCAAATATACAGTGTTCAGAACAAATGAGGGGCATACTGTCCCTCTACTTTTATAAATACTGACATGTACTTTAATAGCAAATCCGGTGATGGGTATTGACGCCCGTTTCTGTAAAAATCCAGTGAGTTTTTCCCCCAAACCCCCCCTTCCAACCTCCCAACGCCATCGGTGAAAAGCGTGGTCATTTTAAAAGGCAGACGTCAGCTACAGCATGGGTGCGAAGCGACCTCCGGACACAGTAACGTTCGTACCGCAGGCAGAGGTGTTACGGTGCGATAGGGGAGCGTTTTATTGTGTTTGCTCCACTTGTGCAAGAATTTCCCTGATGAAGACCATCTCACCCGGCATCAAGGGCGAGACATTACCGAAGACACGACAGGGCAAAAAGGGCAAAGTGTTATCCTTGACAGGATTAAACAGTGCAGTAAAACAGCTACGTTACAGAGTTAACAGACCTGTATCCCTGACAAATCAGGCCCAGAGAGCCACTAACAGTAGACGTATGTAATAGGAAATGACCCCCCTCCCTCAGCCAGACTGTACCAGGTTTTCATACTGTACAATCCTCAGTAACAAACATCATTCCTGCAGTTTTGCGTCTCTTCGGAAACAAACTCTCTCTTCCTTTTAGTGTATCTGAACTGAAAAGCTGGCAGGAGTGCAACTACTCCTCCACCTCCGGGAGAAAAGGCAGCTCTGAGTGGCGGTACCTGGCGTAGGGCGTGCCACATACTGCATACACACCTAGTCGTTAGCCGTCACACACCTCTGTCTCTGTAAACGAGCAAACGACGCAAACTCCTGATATCAGTTGGAAAGGTCTCAGGTCATTAGGAAGTCCGGACTTGGGTAGCCGAAAAGGTAGAAGTCGCCCTGGTAACGGGCGTAGAGCCGCCGGATGTCCCGCTTGCTGACGCCGGAGAAGTAGCTCTCCACCTTGGTCCTGTTGTAGCGGGTGATCCCGGGAGGGATGGCCGGATAGGACACCACCTGCTGGATGCCCGCCGCCTTCAGGATGTAGGGCGCGTCCTGCTCCAGCGTCTCGTGGTGGCCGACCACGCTGTAGTGGATCTGGCAGGGCGCGCACAGCTCCGCGTACGTCACCCAGTGGATGATGTGCTCCCCGAACTGCCGCTCCACCCGGCGGCGGCCTTCGACGTCGCCCAGGTAACGGACAAAGTCCTCAAAGTGCAGGCCGGAGGCGGCGGCGTCGCTGGAGCGGTGGCTCTTGCGGTACTTGCGGATGATGGCGGGAGCGATGTCGTGCTTGTACCACGGCTCAAAGCGGGGGTTTTTCACAAACTTGTCCTTGAAGGCCGAAATCAGCCGCTCGAACGGATCTCTGACGATGAGGAACTTAAAATAGGTGTTTAATCTGCGGAGACAGACAGGAAACGGGTGAGGCGTCCCCCCCACAGTGGCGCCAGCTCACCTTGCGGACCAACCTGTGGGTGACGTCCCGAGGGGGGAGCGAGGAGAGGCGAGGCAGGCCGTTCTTTTCGTGGTCGTGCACGAGGTTTTCTGGGATCTCTTCTACGCTGGAGAAGGCCCCTGTCAAAGTCCACATGACTTATAACAATTTAAAACATATACAGCAAAAGTCAATCATGTGGCTTCACTTCCAAAGGTTCTCATAGCTAAAACGACACTAGCTGTACAGATAAGACATTCTATTGATTCATTATTCAGGTTTTATAACAAGAGAATGTCTGATTCTGAATGTGGGTTGGGGTTATTCCTCCCTTTCTTACCGTTGAGCACGATCAGGACCTTCTTCCACTGCGTGTTGCCCACTTTCGGAGTCTGGCCAGAAGAGGATCTTGTGTTTGTCACAGACGAAGATGCGGTCCAGGACAAACTTACTGATGGGGACGTGGGTCAGGTTCCCAAAGGTTGTGTTCTGACACGCGGCGGAGAGCAAACTGACCCTCTTCTGGGCGACCAAATGCCAGTCTGACACTGGGGACACAGCCGCTGTGGACTGGAAGACAAACGTCTTTCAATAGCACCGTGGATCTGTACGTTTTGACATGATATTCAAGGAAAGCTGAGCTTCGTACCTGATCAGATGGCTTTGGAGCCAACTTTAAACTCTCTGGGCTGGAAACAGATGCGCTTTTCACCACCTTTTGGCCCGGCACGGTCCAGCTGTGAGCTCCAACCCTGTCGCCATAATCTTAAAGCATACACATATACAATCTGTATAAGTCACACACGTATAAGCGCAAGCGGGTCGTGTTTAGGCGACATTTCCAGAAGAAGACAGCCCACCATCGACGGCCCTGAAGCTGATGAACCTGCTGGCGAACATCAGGATGAGCAGCACCCAGCCACAGGCCCCGAGGAGCAGCCAGCGGGGCCGCATCGCCTTGGGGGTCACCCGGGGGCCATAAACGCCCGCTGTGCGACACAGGAGCCCCGTTAGCCGGAGGTCTGTTTTTGTTTGACATCACATTCACGCTTTCATCAACCGGTTGGTCTGAACCACAACAGGACACGTAGGTTGCACTCAACACGGAAATACCTAACGTTTTAGTACCTGTTGAGAGAATAGAGGTATATATCGCCTAAATTTACAGCTAGTTACTATGTTACAACTAGCTGCTCGAGTAGTTAGCACCTAGCCAGTCTGCTAGCCAGACCTGCCCTCCAAGAGAACGTTAGAAAACCCACCAGTCATTCAAGGTGACTCGAAACGTCCATATAGAAACAAAGCCAACATGGCTTTAGGTTTTATATTCTCAGTCTCCAGTTAATTCGCGGATGCACCAACTCTTGGGACGTTTAACGACGCCATCCCATCCTTTTCTTCACAGCATCCGGGTGAAACCGAGCCCCTGCGCCGGTAGCGCCCCCTAGCGACAGGGTGGCCACAGTACGTGTGTCACAGGGTAGAAGGACATCAGGGGCTAATTACCCTCACGTTTTCAGTTAATTAACCTTAATTAATTATTCTGGAGCCTTTTAGCTACGAAAACTAGAAATAACTGCTTGAGATCTTGGTAAGTTATATTTGAAATCGGCTATGTCAGTTCTTCCACTCAGGTACATTTGTTTGCTGTCCAAATGACAATATGCTGACTGAAAATACACAATATTCACTTCATTTTTTCAACCCTTAAAATCCAGTAAGAGAACATCCTTGTGTTATGATCTAGATCCAGATACTGTTATGTAGAAATTAAATCTGTCGTTTTCAAAAATGTTTAAATTTGTGACTAAATTAAATTCTTTGTACATTTGCAGAAAAAGCTAAGCACACATGTACATGTTTATAAGAAGAAAAAAAAAGACATCCCAGAGAAGTGATAGAAGCAAAAGTTGAAATAAAGAGACACAAGCCATAGTCCATTTATTGGATTTATTCCACTCGCAGAGGGACAAATCTTTAGTTTTCATCAACATTGACTGTCTGGAGACCCTGTGTGAAGAGGGGAGAGTGATTAGTTTTACTGCAGACGTAGGAGCTGAATGCATATGGTCGTTGTTCATTTACCTTTGCACGTGGTGACAGGAACGTATGTGACCAGGGTGTACAGTTTGTTTGGGGAGTCTTCGTCCTCATTACGTTTCCTGGACAGACGTACGCGTAGCCTGTACGGCACATTCCTGGAAAAAAATAAGTTCCATCGGTCTCTCATTCAAAACAAACTGGGTTACTAAAAAGCACATTCTTTCAACGTGTATACGTTAATAAAAATGACTATTAAAATAAACTCCTGATGGAACAATTAAAAAAAATATGATGCATTTGGTGTAAAAAAGCCATATTCCAACAAGGAAAAGTTTGAAAATGAGTATGACAATTTCCTTAAACCATGGTGAACATAATTATTTGTAATACTGGGTGACATGAAAAGCCTTTTTGCATAAAAGAAGGCTAAATGCAGGCATAGCTGCCTGAAAAATGTTTGAGCAAACCTAAACCTAAACATCCACGCTGTCCTGTGTGTTGTCAATCAAATTAGCCTTTGACCAAATCAACATTTTTTAAATTTCATTTGCGTGCTTTCCACAAACAGGATTAACAGACAACAGTCCCACACAGGTGCACCGCCTCACCTGACACCCTTGCTCCACACTGCCTTGTTCAGGCGAGTGTCAATACGGACGTCGGGAGTTCCCATCTCCTTCACGGCAAACTTGCGGATCTCCTTGATGGCACGTGGGGCCCTTTTCTTGAAACCCCTGCAATGAAACATTATGATTTAAAAACCCAAAGTACAAACACTCTCTACGTAAACTTCAGGTGTGTGATTTTTGAAATATCCTAGCATTTGAACATGGTTTGAGTCTAGTTGGAATAGTCATCCTCTTTAATTCATAATGAGAGACTCATTACGTCCAAAATAAGGTGTCTAATCAAATTGTCAGACTAGGAGTACATCATTTTAAAAAATAAACCAATAAAAACACAAGCTTTTATGCGACACTCACACTCCATGGATGCGCTTGTGGATATTGATGGTGTACTCTCTTGTCACCACTTCGTTGATGGCGGACCGCCCCTTCTTTTTCTCTCCTTTCTTAGTTGGGGCCATCTAAAAAAAAAAAAAACAATGAAACAATTAATGCATTGTATATTTTCAGCATCCACAACATCAGTCGAAATTTAATATTGTTGGGGCATAATTTAACACATCGCTTCGTTTAGCAACCACAAAAAAATCCAAACTTCGCATACAGGCAAGACTCCGTCACAGTGTAAGCGCAAGCTAACAAACCGTCTGGTAGACTTGAGACAGAAACTAAAACACTAAATTGCAGTTCCGTCTGAAACCTCAGTTTTGGCTTCAGAGTTATTCTTATAGCTTTTATCAGACCATGTTTTGTAAGGAAATGTAAGCGCTGAACATGCTAGGCGATATGAAGCCATTCCCATCCAGTCGCTGTGCTAACGTTCAACGCTAAAACTGTCTTTAAAATGTACAACGACCCATCAAAACCAACAAATATTAGCCGATGTAACTCTAAAGTGTCAATTGGTACCATGTACGTTGTATATTGTTTATTAAAAAACCCAAGATGGTAATAGATTGAGGGGCTTTCTTTTCCAATAAAATTACTCACTTCGGCTCGTAGATGAGGCGGAAGTCGGAAGGACGGACTTCAGGCACGGAATTGTGGGTAAAGGGAAGCCGGTCCGGTTTCATTTATGTTCGTCCAAAACAAGTGGAGGAGTATGGTTCCTCCTGGTGTAACCATACATAAGACGTTATTGGGCAGTGAAAAAAATACAATTTACATTTAGAACCCCAAAAAGAATAAATAAAATGCTAAATGATTGTAACTGATATCAGTTAAGGAGTTTAAATGATCCAACTTGCGATGTCGTTTACTGCAAACCTGAAGTCACTATTTAAAAAAAAAAAAAAAAAATTAAAAATATGCAGTTTAGAGTTTTTTTCATCCCTTTGAAGAAAATTGTGGCTATTTTTTTATGAATTGTGGGGAGAAGATGTAAATGTTCCTACTGGTAGTAGTGTCAGTAATGCAGTCAGCAGTCATTCACTTTAATCTAAGAGACTGTCAAACCATTTAAAAAACTATCAACCAGCAGAAAACAACCCATCTCAGGAAAGTTCCCATAATCACATACATAGTTTAGCAGTGCTTATACGGGACGGATTTATACAGATTTTTATTCAAGAGACATGCTGCAACTAATACTGTTATCTAATCTACTTGTGTTGGTCGAACCATAAATTCATACAAAGTAAAAGAGACAATACAAAAATCAACATCTCACCATTTTAATATTTTTGTTATCAAAAGCACGTTAAACACAAAACTGAACTGATTGAGCAGGTGAAATGGAATAAAAAAAAACTTAAAAATGCTGCAAAGCAGAAAAAACATTGGGCCTCTTTTTTTAAATACACATGTTCAAAGGTTAGAATCGTCTATTGAACAAACAATCTAAACCTGTAAAGCAGACCTAAGATCACATTTTTCTGTCATCATGTCACTAAAAACAAAAAAAAAAAAGAAATGAAGTGAACTTTAACAATAAAATGAAGAAAGAACTCAACACACAGAGGTTTACATTTTCATATCTTCTGACTTTTTTTTTCATGACACACAGACCTCTGGCTGTGCTGTGAGTTTATTAGCAGCAGGTGCAGCAGGTCCAGTCACATCAGCTGCTGCTGCGCCACCATCAGGCTTTTCCACACCCGAGGTCTGGGCAGCCACGGTCCTCCTGAAGAGACGCACGCTCATCTGCAGCAGCTCGTTATCTACCACTGGCGTGCTGGGGTACTGCTTAGTGAGGCCCTGAAAAGGAAGCAGTACAAGTTGCACGATTAAACATTAAGAGAATCGCCCAAAACACCAGCCAATCAAACCCCAGTATTGATGACCGGCCTGACCCCTACCTTGTCATTTTTTAGCAGCTGACGACGAATCGCAAAGTCTCTGCGGGCACAAAGGGCTTTGCAGTAGGGCCCGAGGTTGCTTAATAAGCTCGTCTTCTCCATTCGTCTGTTCAGGGCCCCCAGGTCTTGCTCAAATAACTTGTCTGCATCTGCCAGGACAGAATTGACAGGCTTTTATGACCACGGGTCTCACAAAAATGAAAAGAAATCAATCTAAACTTATCCGTTTAGAACGTGATCCATCACTTTTAGCGATTATGCTTACCAATAGTTAAAAAAATAACAAACTAAAAACTGTCTTACCTTTGGGATCTTCAAGCTCACGCTTGCAAACCTCTCTCACTTGCTCCAACAGCTCTGGCCCAGCAAGTCGCTTGGAGATTCCGGCCCTAAGCAGCACGGCCCCCGGTGTGAACCGCAGCAACGCTGCCCCCGCTGCACGGGGCTCCTGTTTGTGTTTGGGCATGAGGCTGGACCAGTCCACATCAATCACATCCAGAGGTCCTACAGCACATTTATTTACATGGATATATTAGAATATATCGAGAATTGTGTAAAAAGACTTGATCTTTCTGCGCATTATTAAAAATATCAAAACACAAGTAATTAAAAATAGTAAGCACTTAAAAAACCATATCGGGTAGAACAAATGTAACTCTAAGGCCTTGTTCCTTATTTCCGTTGCCAAGATGTACATACCATGTACCTGTGATGTGGATATCATGTCTGCCTAATGATTAATAAAGCGTGGAAATATAAGAGAATATACGTGTACGTATAGGAGAACATCTCCATAACTCCTCCATATAAGAATATACAACATTTCCATAATTCCTGCATAAAAACGGATCGTCTCCGTACCTGTAATTTTCTCTTCATCTTGCTGATCCTCTTTCTTCTGGCTGTCAGCCAAAATTTCATCCAACTCGTCATCGCTGATCGGTTCGTACTCCTCGCCAACAGATGCCACAGACTCCCCATCGTTATCTTTCCTGTCGTCATCTCCTGAGAACAGCAAACAGAGGTCTCTGAATCCGTCTCAAAGCAAAAGGCATAATAATGAGATACAAAGACAGACAGCAGGTAAAAACCAAAAGAGGAGCAGACGTTTCCTGCCTTACCGTCAACGCTGTCAGTCTTCTCCAACTCACGCTGGTCTTCTGTTGGATGGAGACTGTTGCTCGGTTTCTCTTGCTCCTCAGGGCTGAAGGCTTCTCTTGGCAACAGCGGCTCATATTCACCTCTGTCCTGTCTTGCATCCCCTCTCATTTCGGCCCTCGGGTCCCCTCGTGCCGGAGCCCGGGGCTCGGCGTGTGGCGGTAGCTCCATTACCATCCTGTCCCTCTCCCGGTCGCCGCCTCTGTCGCCTCTGCCGTCTCTGTCTCGCTCATGCTGCTGAATGAGTCCTTCGGGGAGCAACCGCTCTCTGTCCCTCATATCCCGCTCCCTCAGTAGGGGCTCACGGCCGGGTCGCATCAAAAGAGGTTCCCGCCCCCTGCTGGGCCAGTCCCTGGGCTCGGGCTCCCAGTCTCTTTGCTGCTGTAGAGGCTGTTGAAGCAGCGGCGGCTGCTGCTGCTGCTGCTGCTGCTGCTGCTGTTGAGGCCTGTGGTCTTTACGCTCTCTGTCTCGCTCAAACGGCTCCCGGTCTCGTTCTCTTTCCCGGCTGTCGTAGGAACCGGCACGGGAGCGGGCCTGTCGCTCAGAGTCGGGAGAGCTGCGCCTGGAGCTGTGGCTACGAGAGTCCTGTCGATCTGTACAGTCAACAGAAACATACACACGGAAGAGGCACAGGTTTCCAAAGGATTGTTGGTTTAACACAGGAAAGGATAATCAGGTTAAATTTAGTTTCAATTCTAATGCAATGTTTGCAAATGCTCAGCAGTGTGAACACTGGGTACCTGATGAGGTGCTGCGACTGGGTTCTCCTCTCCTCAGCTGATCAATTCGAGACTTCCTCTCTGCTCCTGGAGCGTCGTTCACCTGCCTCTCTCTCTCCCTGTCCCGCTCCCTTTCTCGTTCCCTCTCGCGTTCCCGGTCCCGACAGTTGGCGCCCTGCAGCCGGCCCCTGCGGGAGCGCGGTCCCTGTGGGTCATCTCGGTGGGCCGACTCGTTGGACGGCGAGCGGAGTCGTTTGGACGACGCGCGGCTCTGGTTGCTCCCCATGCTGCTGCTGCGCGTTTGCTCCAGAGGGGGCTTTCGCAGCAGGGGCTGGGACATGAGGGGCTGTGGGGTCAGTGTCTGTAACAGCATGGGCGCATCCTGGGGAATAAGCGGGGCGATGACAGCGGGGTTGCACCGCTCCCTGTCCCTCCCCACCCTGGCGCCTCCCCTTCTAAAGGGTTCACTAGGCGTCCTTTCGGCTGGAGCTGCAGGAGCTTCCAGTGGCGCGCCTCCGCGTTCCGTCACCTCCTCGTCCGACCAGTCGCTGAAATTGTCCACTTTGGAAAGCGGAGATGGATCTGCATTTCCACGGCGATCGGGCCTCATCGAGGGCGGTGGCGTCCGTGGACCTTTCTTCCTTTTGCTCTGCGGCTGCTGCGCTGACGGCGAATCCTCATCCGACATGTCCGAATCTGCTCCTCGTGACCGCTTCCGCTTCCGCTCAAGAGCCTTCTTCTTGGCTCCTTTCCTGGGGGAATGCAAGGGTTGCAGTCCATCGGTGGCAGACGCAGCCGGCGGTTCGGGGTTGAAACGATCCCCTGAGTTAGCAGCATTAGCTCCCGAATCATCTTCTTTGCGACCCTTCTTCAACCCTTTCCTTTGTGACTTTGTCTTCTTTTTGACCTCCTCGTGTGACTGGGAGCTGGCAGTGTCTCTTTCGTCGCTACCGGCGGCGAGGGCTAAAGAAGCCGAAAGCGGAGTGGAGTCCCTGCCCCTGCTGCGGGAGTCGCCGTGGCTTTCCACAGCAAGCTCTCCCCGCCTGTCTCCTCTGCTTCGGTCACCACGTGGTTCCAAATCATCCAGGTGGCGTGTGTCTCTTTTGTCCGCGGCTCCTCGGCGCTCTTCGTCTTTCCAGTGCCCAGATTTGTCATCGGATGAGGTGGACCTCGGTGGGGTTCTTAGCAACGGCTCCTGAGGTCGCACAACCTGGCTTAGGAGGCGATGCTTGTCACTACCTGCACGTGGCACACAAAGCAGTTACATGCACATGCTCCATATTTAAAAGCATTAGGTCCTTTACCAAGAGAGTGTAATGAGTGTTTTTTTTAAGAGTAGTGGGAAAATATCAATTTTTTTTGTTGTTTCATGATGGGGTTCAGTGAATCTTTTGTTTTGCAGCACCTTAAAGCGATGTAGGATCTGATTGATAAACCTTAGTGGATCATATCTATCTGAAACCGGCCAATCAGGAGTGTGTCCTTTCAAAAAATGTTCCCTACTGTCGGATGGAGGTGGACACACTGGGCTGGGGAGAGGGGGCTGTGGGTGGAGCTCGGCCTGCCCTCGGCCGAGCGGGCGCTCACTTTTGTCTTCTCCGCTGTTGTAGCCATCGCTGTCAGCCGGACTGAGATCCCGGGCTGCTGTCTTGGGAGTGGTCCGAGGGCTCGGGCTGCTCTCCACCCTCATCCTCTTGCGACTGAAGGCGAACAACAACCACGCATACGTAGTTTGATCACACATTTGCGTCGTCATTAGATTAAAAAAAAAACTTTAGATACCAGAAAATGAATCATTTTAATGTTGGGTGGTTTAAAAACTCATAAATAAAGACTCGCCTCATCTTACGGTCGTCACGGCTGTCCCGGACAGATCGCTCATCCCGGGAGTCCTCTCTCCTGTCTCTCCTTTCTTCTCTCCCTCTTTCACGCTCTTCCCATTCCCGCTGCCTCTCCCGCTCCCTCTGCTCCCTCTCTCGCTCCCTCTCCCGCTCCCTCTCTTTCCTCTCCCGCTCCCGTTCTTCTCTCTCTCTTTCTCGCTCCTCCCTCTCTCTCTCCCGCTCTTCCCTTTCTCTTTCCCTCTCTCTTTCTCGCTCCCTCTCTCGCTCCCTCTCCCGCTCCCTCTCCCTCGCCCGTTCCCTCTCAGCCTCCCTCTCCTTCTCTCGCTCTCTCTCCCTGTCCCTCTCCTTCTCCTTTTCTCTCTCTCGGTCTCGTTCTCGCTCCCTCTCTCGAGTTCTATCTTCCCGTCTTTCTTCTGCTCGGTCAGTTCTACGGTCTTCTCTCCTCTCTTCCCTCTCAGAATCTTCTGATCTTCCCTGGTATCTGCTGGGAGATGCTGGGAAATAAAGAAAAACATAAAAATATTGCTTCACTCACATTTTATTTGGAAATCTTGAATCTAAAACACCTGGGGAAAATCAGACTGGATCACATTTTAAAAAGAATTTATGAACACAATACTGTGTAAACACGGTTTTGTAATTCCTGAATTGTTTCATTAAAAGCCCCTCTCCTCACCTCTGTCTCTGCGGTCTCGCTCCCCATGGCCTCCTCTCCTGTCGTAGGAGGAGTCCCGGGAAGGTTCTCCTCTCCGGTCGCTTTCGTAGCGGTCCCGGTCCGAACCCCTGTCCGAGCTTCTTTCTGTGGCGCTGCGGTCGTTGCTTCTCTCCACACTTCTGTCTCTCGCTGTGCTGCTCCGTGACTCCCAAACATCATGGCCGCCCTCGACCTGAGAGCCCCGGGAGTTCCGGTTTGAGCCTGGAACAAGGTCAGAAAATAATATTTAGAACAATATTGAACAGATAGTTGGCAGATTCTGCCCGTTTTTAACAATCGTTTGGCTCAGACGTCTTCGTTCTTGCCTTTGTCAGCTGAGTCATTAGCGCGACCTCTCACTCTGCCATTCTTTTCAGCTCTGTCCGTCTTTGTATCTTCGCGTCCGTGACCTCTGCCGTAACTCCTGTCCTCCTGCGCCGTGTCCTCCTTCCTCTGGGTGTCACTCCTGTCCCTCTCTCTCTCTTTGTCTCGCTCTCGGTCCTTCTCCCTGTCGCGCTCCCGCTCCCTTTCACGACTCCCGAGAGATTCTCGACTGGAGCGGGTGTCTGTCCTGCTCTCTCTCGAGTCTTTGGCATCCCGGCTGTCGCGAGAATCTCTCGTGGTCTCTCGTCCTCTTTCGCGGGCATCTCGGCGGTCACGTGACTCCCTGGTGTCTCGTTCACCGCGAGTGTCCCGGGAAGACAGCAGCTCAGAGTCGTAGTCTCGATCGTCACGGATGCTATCTTTTTCTCTCTTGCTGCGGGTTTCTGATTTGGGCAGTTGAAACAAACAAACAAACAAAAAAAACCCCACACAAACAAGTTATTGATTTTGCTGCTAAAATTATTGTTCAATTAGCTGTTAGCCATCCGTCCAATAACATCTATTTAAAACAACACAGCAGAAGATTAATCCTTGTTTTGAGTTTGTTTTACTAAGAGGATTAGACCTGCATGAAAACTGTTTATTTAGGCTATGAATAAGTAACATCACTTGCTAGTCAAAAGGTTTAGGTATTAGAAGGACAGTTACCATCTCTGCGATCGTGTCTGCGTTCCTGTGCAGGCGGACTTCGTTCCCTTTCACCCCGGAACCTCTCGCGACCCCGAGAGTGGCGGTGGCTGGGGCTTGATCGGTCCGACCGGCGGTGGGGCGACGAAGCCTCGTGAGAGGTGAGGGGTGATCTGGAACGCCGGGAACTTAGAGGGGAGGAGGCAGAGCCCGCTACGCTCCGGTGGTAGGGGGGCGAAGAAGAGCGACGCCGGCGTGGAGATGTGGAATGCCGCTGGGCAGAGGAGCCCGAGTGGGAAGAGGTTGAGCGACGACGAGGAGTGGGTGAGCGGCGGTGCCGTGGCGGCGAGGGAGAACTGAGGAGACAGAGACTGACTGTGACCGAGTACACTCTGTTAGAATCCACATCGGCTCAATCCTTTACCTTTTTGCCGATTTAAAGAAAACAACAAAAAAACAAAATTGATAGGATAAATTTTCTTAAACCCATTTTGTTTTGGTTCCTTGGTATAACAGTTTCTTTGCCTTTCTTAGCTTGCTGTGCCCACCTGTTAGGAGGAGACGGTAGTGCAGGTGCCTTATGAGACGCTTTAGGAGAAGATGATTTCTTTCTGGGCAGAGGTGAGTTAGTCCTGGAAGGCGGGGACACACTCCCGGAATGCTCGTCTGAAGTCACGGCCCGCTTGGCTTTGTTTGAACTATCTGAACGGTCTCTACAATCCCAAAACAAGTTCATTATTTGGTAAAAAGAACTAAAGAGGATCTTTGTCTCAGCACACAAGACGTTGGATATGTGTGCTAGATACCTTCGCTTTTCCTTCTTCTCTTTGTGTTTTTCCGTATCCCGCCCCCGATCTTTTCCATCCTTTTGCTTCTCCTCTGACTTTTCCTTGTTTTTGTGTTTGTTTTTGTGCTTCTTGCCAACCACAGGAATATCCAAAGGGACTGGTGGAGGAGGGCTGGGCGTGCGGGGACCCTTCTTCTTGCTGTGGCCTCCTTTCGAAGACCTGTTTGGAAACAGGTAGAAAGAGTTACATTTGAAATAAAAGAGGAATATTTCAATTCTTCCAAACGCTAGAAATTTACTACATGACAGAACTCACATGAAAGATCGTGAATAGCATACCAGTAACATAATGTAATTCTAATATAGTCAGTTCAAGATTTTAGATGCAAACTCAAAAGTGTATTTGCAAATGTGTAATAAAATCACGTGTGTGTGTGTGTGCGTGTGTGTGTGTGTATCATCCTCTCAGTGACGCCTACTTGGTGGCTTCTGAAGCAGGTGACGACACAGATCCCTTCTTCTCTTTCTTCCCAGAGCCGACACCTTTGGTTCCACTTTTGTGTTTTGGGGATCTGCTGGACTTTCTGGGTGACGGCGAGTTTATAACAATTAACTGCTCTGGCGATGCCTGAGAAACAGCAGCACAGAGGTCATCTTTGAAAGGTAACCTTCAGATGAGTCGATTTTCAGCATTTTACAGGTTTAAAAATACATACGAAAATGTATTTGCATACATAAAAAACTGTTTTAACATAATGGAAAATTAGATGACAAGACATTTTTGTGCCTCGATTGCAACTTTTTTGGGTTGATTTCAGCACAAATTACACAATAATCCTAAGTGAAATACAAGAAAAGGAAACAAGTAAAAAAGCAAAGTGCAAGTGTTGCGTAAAATGCCATTAAAATGACACAGTTCCTGCGTGAATGGGGTAGCTCTGGGTGTGAGCATGAGATAAAACGCTGGGCAATAAAGGTGAGCAAGTGGCAAGTAATGTTACAGTGATGGGATAGTTAGCGACGTAGTGTGTAAATGCTCAACGGACAGAACCAGCATTAATAAGGTATGCTTGCAAGTAAAGACGAATTAAAAACCAGAACTCAACAAAAAATGGAAATGGAAAAATGGAAAACTGTCCAATTGTGCCTTGAAAATACTGAAAGTGTTATCCTGAGTGTACTTGCTGCCTGACTTTGGAACTGCTCGCCTACCTTTGGCATGGCAGTGACTCGTGCTTTGATTAGAGCCTCGTCTTTCTTGACAACAATGTCCTCCCTTTTTTCTAGGTTCTCTTGCTCAAGCTTCATTAGCTCACGCTGAATCTTTTGTCGCTTCATCTCCAAGGATAACTCGTAGTCGTAGTCTCCGGTGTCTGAGTCTAAAAAGACAAACAAGTAAGAACTTTTTAACAACATATCTTTAGTCTTTATCTAGTTCCAAATTACAAAATAATTTAAAGAGCTATAATAAGATAAAAATATTAATAGTATTAGTATGATATTTCTACCAATATGACAACAAAAAACAAAGAACCTTCTCGATTATTTTCCCACTCTGTGGGTTCTTCTTCACTAGCAGGGGTACGCTCCTTGGTGATTTTAATATCCTCCTTTTCCCTTCGTCGGCCTCTGGAGGAATCTCTCTGGGGTAATTGGATTCAAACTGATGTTAAAAATACTGCAAAAATACTGCATGTCCTAAGTACTTCGAATGGCATGAAGGTGAAGTTTAAAATTTTATAATCACAGGTTAGATGCTGTTGTAGTCTTTGCTTTATCAGCAAAACAAAACAAATTTAAAAAACCTTAATTTAATTCAAATTTACCAAGAGGCTCAACAGTTTAAAGGAAAAAAAAAACAACAACAACAAAACAAAACAAAAACTCACTCTCGCTGTAGGTGATGTGGGCTCGTCTACGTCACGATTCAAATTGTCTGAGTCAACATCCTGTCTCTTATTCTTCATCCTCTCCCGTAAATCTCCTGTGGGTCTCTCAGCTGATCTGCTCCAAATAAACCAGAAAATTCAGTAAACCAGGATTTAAAAATACCAAAAATGGCAGTTTTAATGCAAAAATGGCCCTTAAATTGTAAACATAAGATCACCACTTATACTGCACCGTAAAAGAAAATCACCTTACCGACTGAAATTAAAACCCTTGCCTCGTGGCTGAGTTCCATGTGTGTATCGACAAGTGTTACCGTAACTGCAATTGCCGGTTTTCAACCAATTTCTACAATGACTCTGAAAGAAACAAAAAAAACATGATACCCAACATAAGGAGCTGACCTTTTAAAAGCGGATACAAGGATTATTTTAAGTAATACACAAAGTTGCAGGTAAACGCACTACATTTAAGTTAGTGCTAAGAATTGACCTGAAACATAGGTAAAAATGTATACCGCTACTAAGTAAGTTGTACATACATCAGCAGCATTACTCCCTGTACTGGGACCAAGTCGTTCAAAGACACTGGGTCGGCGGGACGGGGCGGCGGGGTTACTGGTGCTGCTGGCTGCGGTGTTGCTACTACTGTCAGATATGGTTTTTGAATTCTCCACTGTTACTTTCCGCCTGATCTTGGACATTCTGTAGGACTACATCAGACAAATATTCCAAAAAAAAAAAAAAAAAAAAACCAGTGATAAATATCCAAGGCAATAAATGCAAACTCTGTACACTGTAAATCAAAAATACAAACAATAAAGTGGCGATAGTATTTATGTTATTCCCACGCTGTTGTTAAAGAAATATACCCTCCACCCTCATCACCCCAAGTTGCGGTGTTCGAGAATATTGCTTGCATTTCGTTTACATTTACTACTGAATGCAAGTCTTAAAAGATCTGGGGGACTAAATAACGTTAATTCGACCATATTTTTGCAAAAAAAAAAAGAGAGACGCTGCAAGCAAGGGTAACGGCCTGCTGTTGTTATAAAGGTAATTAATTGTTAAAACTAACAAGTATTTCTAGCCATTTACACGTACTCAAAATCTCTGCCCCTCCAATAAATAGGGCACAGATAAAACTTAGACAGTTGCAGGTATATTGTTAAACTGCACACCTAAAACAGAAAAGGAGCGCAAGCTAATGCTAAACCCACTTAACCAAAAAGCTAATGACTTTATGTTTTAAAGTAGCGCGGGGCCTAGCACTACAGTAGCTTGCCTATTTTAACATTTATTTCTTTTTCCCTGAAAAATCTTACCCAAGATATTGGCTTGGCGACGCATTTACTTTAGTCCAACTAAATGTGTCAGACCTTGTGGAAAAAACAAGGTTTATTCTTTAAAGTCAAAGGCAGAAACTGCCCGGAGTGTCTTCATGCTGGCGGAGGATGTGCAGAACAAACTCTTCTTCGTCGTCTATTAGAGTTCCTATTATGCAAACGCGTTACTGCCTCCCCGTGGTCACGACAAGGATCTACCACAGGCGACTTTTTTCTTTTGGTGCCTTTGTAATTGGTTTCCCTTTTTTTCTTTTTTCATAATAATAATAATCTTTATAATAATAATAATAATAATAATAATAATAATAATAATAATAATAATAATAATAATAATAATAATAATAATAATAATATCCCCAGTTAATATTTAGTAATAACATTAGCAGTTTTTGTCTAGTACTAAATTAACTTACTTAATAAAGTATAAGGTTCACAAAATAATAAGTAATAGTAAGTTTAAATATAATAACTTACCTAAAAAATAAACCCAAAATATTTTAAATCGACAGCAACGAAATTATTAGCGATTATTCCCATTTGTTTATTTTACTATAAACTGGATTAAAAATTGTTTAATGTTGTATAACAACAAGGAACAACAAACAAGAAACAAATGATTAAAATTTAGTAGTTTTCCGGATTACCATCTGGATGTAGAATGTTTTAAGGAAAAAAAAAATACTGAAAAAACAAACATACAGCTCAAAACATGACGGTAGCAGACTAAAGGAATAAACCCTGTCCTGCTGTTGCTGCTTGATGAAGCGCTCAGGCTTCTTTACTGTTGTTTCGGATTAAGAGTCGAAACAGCGACACCTGCTGGACACCTGAAGCTACAGCAGCCTCTGTCTGCGGTTTTAAGGAAAACCTGATCTATTTGCAACCTCCTCCAGTGGTTCAAAGAAAACCTTGTCATTTGGGGACTGCTATGGTAAAGGGGGAATGTTTATTCACAGAAGCAGATGGAGGCAAATTTGATGGCAGGCAATCCCATTATAGTAATTGGAG
>CAAE01014978.1:1333690-1365248 GCA_000180735.1 Tetraodon nigroviridis
TTTACATTGACACAATACTTTGTTTATGAGGGACTTTAACTAATTTAACTTTATTAAATCTTTTAGGTTAAAATGTTGCGTGTATGTTTTGTTGATAGGTTCCAGTTGGATGGATTCCTTTAAAAATGTTCAGAAATAAACTTACCTTTTTTCTGTACATTGGCCTGGCTTGAGAAGTTTGCAGAAATTAACAAAAAAATAAAGAACCAAAAGAGTCTTCATGGTGTCGGAATCAAAACCGTATCTGAAAGAACCTAGTCAGAAACATGGCAATAGAGAGGGAGGCATTATTGATTAGAACGGTGTTTATTTAGAAGTTAAACATTACTTTTCTGAAAGATGAGAGCACAGGTCAGCTATCACAGTTAATTTTTACGTTCTCTTAAGTTAAATGACCGATTGCAATTATTCAGCGCTTCAAATCGATCCTGAAACCTTTTGATTTAATGTAGTCATTTTAATTTGTTTGTAAAATATTATAATACCACTATCCCGCGCTAGCAGGGATTCTAGACATTTTATTTAGCCTATTCTCGCTTGTACCACGGCAAAAATAATGTTAAAATATAGTTAAAATACTATTTTCAGAAAAGTGAGCGTGCAGTACCACCTCCTCGCCTGCGAGTGGCGCAATTTAACATTATCGTCGGCTGTAGTTTGGCGGAAGTTGATGTGTTTGCATCAGTTGGCAAGATGTCGGGCCACGACCAGCTGGCCCTCTGTTTGTGTGAACTAACAAGGTAAAAAAGGTTGACTTTTCAGCGTCGGAAACGTTAAAATAGCGCAGTTTTAATTGTGTCGCTAAAAAAGGCAGTTTCATGTCCGCTGAGATTAACCGGTTTAATAAATAGAGCTTATTCGTCATAGTAACGTTGATAAATATCTACCTGTGTGAGGATACGATAGTAATATTTATGTAGCTAACAAATTAAAACGTATTCTTTTTTTTCTAGTAATAAAACGCATGTATTTTTTAGCTGATGACCTATTTCGCTGTTATAAATTTTAAATCATATATGTTGTGTTTGTTGTTGCTTTATGTAAAATATTTTGATTTCAGACAAATTAGTGTGTGTCGCCGTTTTTCCCCATCAACAGTAGTGATAAAGAATGACAACCATAAGTCCTCAATTCGTTTTCTTAGGATTTCCCAAAATGTTAAACATTCATTTTATGGTTTGCGCTGATCTTTACATTAAAAAACCTTGCAATGTCATAAAAAACGTGCTTCTTTGACCTGACTCGATCCCCTCTTTCCCCAGGTTGCTATGGAAACTGCTACTACCCCTTGTGATTCTGTGCGCGGTGTTGATCGCCGTGCTGGTCCTGCTGGTGCTTGCGGTTCGTCTCTGGCTTCAGAGCAGCAGAAATGCTCGCCGGGCCCGGGACGGCGGCCCCACGCTGGCTTTCTTCCACCCGTACTGTAACGCCGGTGGAGGAGGGGAGAGAGTGCTCTGGTGTGCCATCAGGGCTTTGCAGAACAGGTACTTTTATATCAGATAATAAACAATGACGGGGATGAGTTTGAAAGACGACCCGCGCCCCACCCACCTCTCCGCAGTACGCCAACGTCAACGTTGTGGTGTACACGGGGGACCTGGAGGCGACGGGCCAGCAGATCCTGGAAGGCGCGCGGCGTCGTTTCAACATCGTGCTCCCCCGCCCGGTCCGCTTCGTGTTCCTGCGCCATCGTATGCTCGTGGAGCCCAGCCTGTTCCCTCACTTCACTCTGCTGGGGCAGAGCATCGGCTCCGTCTTCCTGGGGTGGGAGGCGCTGAGCGAGCTGGTCCCGGACCTGTACGTCGACTCGATGGGCTACGCCTTCACTCTGCCCTTGTTCCGCTACTTTGGGGGCTGCAGCGTGGGGAGTTACGTTCACTATCCCACCATCAGCACCGATATGTTGTCAGTGGTGAGAGAGAGGAATCCCAGGTAATCTTGGAATCCAACAGGAATGGAGATTTCTACCAGCATTTCCATTGTTTTTGTGTGATCTAAAGGCTCCCCGCTCACTTTCAGGTTTAACAACCCAGACTACGTCTCCAACAGTCTTTTCCTGAGTGCCTTCAAGGCGGTCTACTACTGCCTGTTCGCCCTGCTCTACGGCATGGCCGGCTCCTGCAGCGACCTCATCATGGTCAACTCCTCCTGGACGCTGGGTCACATCCTGTCCCTGTGGCGCGCCCCCAACCGCACCAGCGTCGTCTACCCTCCCTGCGACGTCAGCGCCTTCCTGGACCTGCCGCTGGAGGAGGACGGCGACAAGAAGTGCCACTCCATCGTTTCCGTGGGGCAGTTCCGTCCGGAGAAGGACCACCGGCTGCAGATCCGGGCGTTCAAAAAGGTGCTGGAGCGGCGGGGGGCGGAGCCTGGGGGGAGAGAAACCCTCCGGCTGGTCCTGGTGGGCGGATGTAGGAACCAGCAGGACGAAGAGCGGGTGCTCATGTTGAGGGGCCTGTGCCACGAACTGGGTGTGTCCGACAGAGTGGAGTTTAAACTCAACGTCCCCTTCGAGGAGCTGAAGAGGGAACTCGCGGACGCCACCATCGGCTTGCACACCATGTGGAACGAACACTTCGGAATAGGTATTTTAGGTTTTCTCCACCGACGGTGAGGAAAGACACCGCCCATTTTTTATTTCTTCTTGTTGCCTCTCTCCTAGGCATCGTGGAGTGTATGGCAGCGGGAAAGGTCATCCTGGCGCACAAATCCGGAGGTCCCAAGCTGGACATCGTGGTGCCCTTCGAGGGGGGGCAGACGGGCTTCTTGGCCAGCGACGAGGACAGCTACGCCGAGGCGATAGAGCAGATCCTGGCTCTGCCGCCGGCCAGTCGGCTGCAGATCCGACGCAACGCCCGACAGTCCGTCGCTCGTTTCTCCGATCAGGAGTTCGAAGTCTGCTTCCTCGCTGCTATGGAGCCTCTGATGGGAACGCTCGAACGATGAGGGGACGGATTCTCTCTGCTCGGCTGGGGGCGTTTAACACCTTGAATGTTTAGGTTCGCCGGTGAGATTTGGTGCGATTCTGTTGGTTTTGGGAATGCGTCTCATCCAAGCGCCGGCCTGTCGGACTTGTGTTTTTATTTCTATCAGAAGCTTGACCGGACACATTCCTTTGAGTTTATTTAAAATAATCACGGTTGACGTGGTCTGCACGCTGAAGAGGCAAGCTGAAACGCATTTATCGCTGTCAGAACAGGAACCGTCTTCGTGACTAAATGTATTTTTGATATTGTTGATCAATATAATAAAATTATATCAACTTCTGTTTGTGGGCTGAAACACTGTTGATCCGTTGTGATGATGTTAATACAGATGTAAAATTTATTAGGTTAAATAAGATATTAAAAAATCATTCACCTAAAGTTTAGGAGCGTGTATTTCACTATAAAATGTAATTTTTTTTTTTTTGTTTTGATTGACTTTAATCCTTACAAGCTCAAAATCTGATTTAAACATAAGGTTCTAAGGAAAATGCCATTTACCTTTACATTTTCTTAGTTGCATTATCGCTATCTAGACCTTTATAGGTATATATTTAAGTGTAAATCGTAATAATGAAGCTTTTTTTCTAATGTAAACCTTGGAATGATTCCCCTCAACCACTAGGCTGTTATGCCGTAGTTGGGGCGGTAGGGGGCGCCCCAGGATCGGAAGCGAAAGATGAGTTCCCAGCACCACAACGCTGAAATATTGATGTCACGTGGTACAACCTGATCAGAACAAATGAGGGCTCGGACGCCAAGGGAACTGAGTTTGACATTTATATTGTGATTTTCAGCTTAAATGCAAGAAAACACATTTAACCTCCAACCATTTTCTCCGTTTCACTTGGCCCCACATGTTGACATCAGTACATCAATAACTTACATACCGTACTGTAGTTAACATCCATAGTTAGGATTTTCAGTAGAATGAAGGCTGTCCACTGACAAACTATTGTAACTGAATAGGATACAGGTGTGGAAGTTCTTTAAAAACATCGTTTATGACGAGCTTAACAGACGCAGATATAAATTAAGGTCCCCTCAGACGTGCAGCGAGGAGTGTTCTGACCTACAGGTTTCCACAAAAGAGTCCATTTAAAGCCAGTCGGAATTCACATGTCCTGATGGTACGCGAGGATGCATCGAGAGAGCTTGAGCACCTTAAAAATTAAGGCATTGCTGCTAAAAACGCGAATCCTTCACGGTCTGCTCGGCGGATGCGGGATCCAGCTGGCCCCTGAAGCTGCGATGGCGCCACAAACGGACGAGTTGAAAGCATCATTCCGTCCACCTGCCGGCCGCACGATCTGTCACTGCCTACAAAACGCAACGCTCGCTACACAAGACACATTTTTGTTAACTGGGTCACCCGGTGGAAATGGTTACACGTCACATGATATGAGTCCAAACTACATTCTACGCCCCGATCATTGATATGAAGGGAGTGGTCCTGGAGCAGCCGCTGGAACTCTACACACCAGCGGAAGGTCCGAGAAATCATGGCGGCACACAGAGAACTCACGGTGACGCGCCATCACGTGGCCCCGGCCCTTCTTTTTCATTTACAGTATTAAAAAAGAAAAGGAAAGAGAAGAAACCCTTCCTGTTTCCAGATGTACGGTCCAGATTCTGACGGTCTTTCTGGGAAAACCCTCGTTCGGCTTTGGCCACTGTGCAACATCTCTGCGAAACAGTCTGGAAATGTTTGAAATGACAGACAGGGACGCACCCGCCCGGTAGGGATTCTACGGAATCTGGCTGGATACAGATTATTCCGGGGAAGGATGCTATAGATTGATGACACTGGCGTCCAGGTCCGGAGGTGACCAACAGCGACTGCTGCTAAGGGATGCGTTAGACCCAAATTTAGACCACCGTCCACGGAAGGCTGTTCCCCGAGACTCTGACTCCGTTTTAAAAAACAAACACATTCCGAAAAGCAAATTCTTTTCATTCATTCTTAAATAATTTCGTATAAAAGCAGCCTGCCCCTCAAAAGCCTGACTCAACGCCGTCACTGCAGTTCATCTACACACACACACGCGCGTGTGTGTGTTTGTGTAGATTCTCAGCTTCGCTCACCAAAACAGCTCTATGTTGTACAGCTTATCATCACATGGTGTCCGTGCGGTACCGAAGCAGAGAGATCCTGACGTCTGCATGTTTCGGTGCAAACTTGCGGCAAAGAAGCAGACAGATGAGCCGTCTTGAGCGGATCCAGGACTATTTGCAGTTTCTTCTAACATCGAGTTGAATCTGCTTGGTGTACCAGGTGAGTCAGGTTTGCCAAACCAGGAAATACCGTATTTGTTTGGACGATCCTCAAGCAAACTCTTTTTTCCCGGAATGCCAAACTTACCTGCTCCGGTCTGAACTGTCCCGCTATCGTAAACCATTCAACTCAAACAGGCCCGGCACGATTCAAACGTCCTCATTAGCAGTGATTCTTCACGGTCTGGTTTGAGTACACACACACACATCTGTCCCTGGGATCTTCAGGGAGGAGAGTTTGGGGATTCCCCCACGTTGGCCGCCAGGTTCAACACTCTCCGGTAAGTTTGGTGGCGTCCCCCCGCTTGGGCGGCGCGGGTGGCGGTCCGCGTCGTAGCGTTGCATAGCCTGAGATGTTTCCAGACACGTAGCCCCCGTTTGCGCCGTTGCTTTGCCTTGCGTGATCCGAAAGCAGCTCCGGCGGCGGCGGAGGCAGCGCCGTTGTCGTCCATCGTCCCCGCGGGATCCGGCGTGGAGGAGTTCAGGGAGCCCTGGCGCCCCACCGACTTCCTCCGCAGTGTCCGGCTCAGATCCTCCAGGAAATTGGGTTGGCCTGAGCCGCCTTTTGGGGAGGTGGCAGGAGGTGGGGAAAGCGGAGGGGGCTCCGGGGTGGCGTTGCTACGCCGACCGAGGGTGGGCGGGGGGGTCTTTTTCAACGAGCTCTTCCCCCAAGGTGAGCTGCTGACCAGGGGGACAGGCGGAGGAGGAGGAGGGGGAGCCTGGGGCTGCGGGTTCACGACAGCCACCTTAGGGGCTCCTCTGTTGTGAGCTTCACTGCCGGCGGGCGGAGGAGGAGGAGGGGGAGGAGGTGGGAAGAGCTCCGACGCTGGAGGAGGAGGAGGGAAGCAGGCACATTCAGGCGGCGGGGAGGGGAAGTCTCCACCCGATCTCTTGGCCTGGGTGACCTTGGCCTGCAGGGCCGCGGGCAGGTTGCCCAGGTTCAGCTTGCCTGGCTTGGGCGGGGCTGGGGGGCCGTTGGAGGCCTCTTTGGAAGGAGACGGGGAGGGACACGGCGAGGAGGAGGAGGAGGAGGAGGAGGCAGCGCTCGGCGGCGCAAACTTGCTGAGCAGGTTTCTCCTCGATTCTTCATAAAAGCCAGAGGAGCCGGCCTTCACGCTGGAGTTCCTCTGGGGGGTGGGGGGGGGCCGTTTCCCCCCCGCGTTCAGGGAGCTGGAGGGAGGCTTTTTGGTGGGAGAGCCGAGGCTCCCAGGGGGAAGCGGAGGAGCAGGTGGGGTTGGGCCTGTGACAGGTGCAGGTGGTGGAGGTGGAGGAGGAGGAGGAGGAGGAGGTGGTGGGGTCGGACCTGTGACAGGTGCGGGTGGTGGAGGAGGAGGAGGTGCTGCTATAAAGGCAGCACTGGTGTCTGCAGGAGGTGGCGGAAACTCGGGCGACTGGAGCTGCTGGCCCCCACCAGGCTGCCATCTTGGTTTCGTTTTCACTGCGGGTGGAGAGAGAGGAGCTTTGGGGAGGTCTGACTGACTAACGGGGCAGGAAGCGCCTGGAAACTGGCTTGCGAGCTGCTTCACCAAAGACATGGCCTGGTGGCCCCCCGTGGAGGAGGGCCCCTGCTTTGGGAGGCTGTGCTGCTTGGGCAGCGTCGGCGGCGGCTGACTGGATGGGTGGCCGTCTGGAGGCTCAGCTGTTTCTTCAGAGGAGCAGGCGGGGGTGGGGGTGGGGGAGGCGGCGGGGTCGGGCCGCCGAGCGCGGCGGGAGGCGGTGCGGGGGGGAACGGTGAAACGGGGGAAACGGGTTTTGGAGCCGTATGAGGGGCCAAACCCGGAGGAAGATTCTAGCGGTTGGCGGTGGCGGCGGGAACTGAGACGGGAGCTGGAATTGCTGCTGTGGTGGAGGAGGTGGGGGCGGGGGTGGCGGCGGTGGGGGTGGCGGCGGGGGTGAAGGGGTCGGGGCAGGCGGTGGGGACTCCTCCAGTCCTCCGTTTAGGCAGAGCAGATCCCGCGGAGGGCTGGGAAACCTTTCCTTCAGGGCCTGCTTCAGCCCGCTGCAGTGCACAGCCTGGCTCATGGGCACAGGCGCAGGAGGAGGCGGAGGAGGAGGAGGAGGAGGTGGAAACGAGCCTCCATTCACCTGCAAAGCATGCGCAGATGTCGGAGGCGGAGGGATGAAGGCAGGAGGGGCGGCTGGGCTAGGAGGCCCGAGCCTCAGCACGGCCATGGCCGATCCAGGGGTTGGCATGGAAGGAGGAGGAGGAGGCGGCGGAGGAGGAGGGACGTTAGTCCTTGCTGCGATGTGATTGACGTTGGGTCTGACCTGCGCTGCGGGTGGCGCTGGAGGCTGAACTGGCTTCGTGAGCACGTGATTGGGCTTGTGGGTCCCGGCCTTCTGGTTCTGCAGCCTGGTGATGGTGCTGTATTTGTACATGGTGGCAGCGAGTGAGTGGTGGGACACCGTTTGAGCTGAGGGCGGGGGAGGAGGCGGAGGGGGCGGCGGAGGAGGCGGCGGCGGTGGTGGGGGACTCGTCTGTTGCTGCTGCGGGGGAATGTGGTTGGAGCCGCTGCTGGTCAGCTGCTGCTGTTGCAGCAGGTGTGGAGCGGGTGGAGCGTGCAGCGGTTCAGGCTGCGGAGGCAGCGGGTATTGTTCCGGCTGGGGGGCTGGCGGAGGCTGCGATGGCTGCGGCGGGTGATGGCGCTGCAGCTGGGGCGGAGCCTGCAATGGCTGCTGCTGGATGACCGGAGGCTGAGGCTGGGGTGGGGGCTGCTGGACAGGCTGGCTCTGAGGCTGGGGTGGGGGCTGCTGGGCCTGAGGCTGGGGTGGGGGCTGCTGGGCCTGAGGCTGGGGTCTGTGCTGTTGGACAGCCTGGGCCTGAGGCTGGGGCGGCAGCGGGTGCTGGGGAGGCGGCGTTGAGGCCGGATAATCCACCGAATGCTGGCTGTGATGCCTGTGACTGTGATGCGGCAGCGTGCCCCCCTTGGACGTGTCCATTCTCATCTGCTAGACAAACAAGAGCGCCGCCTTAGTGGAGGTCTACAAAGACACGCTCCTTTGAGGGATTTCGCCAGAAAGCTCTACCTTAGTGTTCTCCTCAATCTGGGTACCCCTCTTCCAAGCTTCAGAAAAAATGGAGCTCACGACACTCTGGGAGCGGCCTTGGGAGGAAGTGGTGTCCACTCCGCTGTCCGAATGTCCCGAATGGTTAGACTGAGACTCTGCAGTGCACACCAACAGCAGAAGGCCTAATATTAGGAACCGCATGCAGTAGGAAACTGGGGAAGTGTTTAGGACCGGTGTGTTTTCGTTCAGCGGTACATTTACCAGGTATGCTGGCCGAACTAGAGCCTGATCTGATGCTGGAGGTGGAGAGAGAGGACCAGTCGTATGCTGCCTCTGTTCTCTTCATAGCCTCCTGGTAATTCCCATACAGTTGTTTTCCATACTACAGACAATTTACAGACAAAGTACATAAGGACACATAATGAAAGGTGTCTATTTAGGAGAGAACACAGTAAAAGTTAAAAACCCACCTTGGCGATGCGTATTCCATTCACCCACTGATGCAACGTTCTGACATCGTCACAGCACAAATATTTGATATACTGCGACTTTTTCTGGATTTGAGGATGCTGCCCAAAAAAAAAAAAAAGAATTTCATTTAAAAGACAACTGCGACGCATTTCAGATTGGTCTCAGACCGTCCCTGAGCGCAGGACGTGGCAGCAGAGACGCTTCACCTTCAGGGCCAGGCAGTAGTCGGTGGGGGCCTTGTACTTGCTGCGGTAGTCCTGGCCGTAGTAGACGTTGACATGGTCCAATTGCAAGAAGCACACCAGATCTCGGGATGCCTGTTGAAAGACACGCAGTGATGCATTGCAGCTGTGCAGGATTGGAAAGTTGTGTGTGGTGCCAGAATAAAATGAGGAATGATGACTTTTCGGGGGGCTGGTTTTTTAAACGGGCTACATGAAAGACACGAGTGTAAGTTTTATATTTATGTTCTAAGCGTACTTCATATGTGCTTGCGTGAAGTCATTCTAAATGGGCTTTAAATAATGATGATAATGCGGCTCAGTGAATGCACAAGTTTTAAAGTGACTATACACAGCTAAATTAACCGAGGTGAGTTCAAGTTTGGCATCAAGCATGCTTGAACTAACACTGTGATGAGGGACCTAACCTACTTTGTAGCCTGCAGAAGACTGCAGGATTAAATACGCAGAGAAAGTAAACAGCGAACTAACATTGTGTATTTTTGCCGACAAAGAAAGGTTTGAGCAGACATTTTACGGCATTCCGTGAAATTAAAAGTCACCCATATAAAGGAGACGGTCTGAAAATGACTTTGGAGGATGGCGCTAAAAAGAGCACAACACAACCCCAGTTAAATAAAAACATGTGCTGTGCCTGTTACATTCAAACAGGAAATACCCCAAAATCCGTGTTTATCCAGTTCTTCAAAGGCTTGGCCGTGTCCTGTGTCTTCCCCTTGTTCCGGCTAGCCCACTTACCTTGGCTTTGCCTTTGGGGACATAGTAGATTCCCGAGGCCCTGAGAAGGAAGTAGCGCTTCTTCCAGGACTTCTTTCCATCTTCCTTCAGCCACAGGATTCCTTCGATCTCTGGCACAGAAACTGAACCTCCGCAGAAACATTCCTGGGCACAAAATATAAAAGAAAATTTTAGGAATAATCTGCGAGACTCTTAAAGAAACCTATTAGAAATTTGAAGAAAAATAAAATGCGTCATTCAAATCCAAATGTAGTTTAAAAAAAGAAACAAGATATACTCAGTGTGTAGGAACAATAAGACTAAATGTACAGATTCCTTTACTGTTCTTGAATGACAAATATATAATTCAATATAAATGTAATAAATTAATATCTCATAAATCAGGGGTAACCAAAATGAGAGAATTTACACCTCACCTCTAATAAAGCCTCTTTATTCCTGTCAGCCATTTCAGATGTCTCCTTACGCCCCAACAAATAGTTCTGCAGATGATTGACAGAACCAGTAAACAGAGGGCGGGGGGAGAGGGTGGAGAGGAGTGTACAGTCAGCGGATTGCCCGGTCTTATGTTAAATAAATTATTCACCTTTACTGGCGTTAAAGCTTTGACCTACTTCCATCCCTCCTACACAAACACACAGCTGTACTCTGAGCTGTACAGCCACTCAGTATGCATAAACGATGGGTTTCTGGATACGGCGTATGCTTCCCGCATTTATACGCCCCACTGTCACGTGCGCTACACCACGTTTAGGAGGCGGTCACCTGAGGGTTCTTGAAAAGAGCGTATTTCTCAATACGCTCGGTGAACATGAGCTTGTTGTGGCTGTCTCGGGTCCAGTTGAGCAGGTTCTCCACCAGGTTCTCGTGATCCTCGAAGATACGTTCTGGAACAATGAAAAACAGGGAACGTATGTAGGTTTTAGACACTTTCCCATCACTGTGCTTGTGCATGATGTCTCTCCAAATATTTGTATGAGGCAAAAAGAGTAAAACTCTTAGACTGAGGTCAGGTGTTTTCAAAAGCGGCGCCCACCGCAGACGTTTCACTGGCGCTGACTACGACAGCCCATAAACAGCGTTTACTTGTCTCAGCTGCGGCTGTGATGAGCTGCAGCTGCTCACTTACCCATCTGCAGCTCGGTGATGGTTTCCACCAAAGACCAGTCGGGGCTGTAGCCACAGTGGGACTTGTCCAGAAGGCTGTCCAGCACCTGTCTGACTGTCTGCCGCTCGTCCACCATCATGGTCTTGGAGCTCTCGTCCGACATGTGAACTCTAATCACAAGCTGAGGAAGGACAAGGCAAAAAAGGACTTCAAGTTTAGTTTGATCCTGTAAGATCAGCCAACTTCTTGAAAGTTTTATGTGAGCTCAATCACTCCCGGGATTTCTTGATGTTCAAAATGATCATTTTATGTGACGAGATACTCTTTCCAAGAACTTTTATAACGACATTGACAAGTGGAATTTTTAAAATCCTGTCCCCTAAGTAGACCACATTAGATTACGGTATTTATTGAATTAGTTGCAAGGAAAAAAAAACTCCACAACAACAGTTTAAAATGTTTTTTTTTTTTGGACACAAATTGAAACAGAAATATTGCATAAAAGCTAAACCAGCACAAACCTGTTTAATACTTTAAAATACCTATTATACTGTCATAAAAACACATAGAGTAAACTAATGACCAAAGATCTTGCTAAAGTTTTGCATTTGTAAGCAATTTAAAGTCCCTACTAACAAGCAAGCTTGGTCTAAGCTGGATCAGACGCACATACACGTGCCAAATCCAGCCTTGTAAGACTTGTTCTGGTGCGAAATCGAGTAAAGCCTTCAATTCCTTGACCTCCTCTCCCATTGGACATGGAATCAGACTGTGGGTACGGTGGATTGAACAAAAAAATAAATAAATAAAGTAAACCAATGAGCAGGCTGGGACGCACTGACACTAACATGGCAAGTCTGACCTACATTCCTCACAGGAAAGACCCTCTTCAGACCTTTAATCTGGTTAGAAATAACAACGTTAAATCAAACCGGACAAAATCCCACCGCTTGGAAAAGACACTTTCCAGAAACTTTTGTCATCATGGGTGGAACCGGCCCCTCGTCAAGAAGTCATTGGGAGTCACAGCTGCCTGTTGATAACCACATCACAACATTCTGCTGTTTCTCTTCATCCTTTTTTGTGGCATTCACTGGGCAGACGGAGGTCTGCGCTATCTGTGGGAACACTAATAGGTCTCATCTTTTCATTGCAAATAAAAGGCAACCAGTGTGTTACTCATTTAAATAGACAGTTCATTCAAGGCACTATCTGTGGAGTCTGATACCGGCTTCCCGAAGGGAACAACAACAACAGAGACTTTCACTGGGGGAAAAGCCACCCCGGTTGTTTGCCAAAAATCCAACCCTTTTGTGTAAATAAGACTTCTTGTGGGGGACGTGTCTGCATTGTCATGCAGCGCTCCGGCTTACTGGAGCCTCTATCTGGATTCTTATTCCCTCCCCGGCAGATACCCACATAATCAACCACTGCAATGACCTATTTTCTCTGCGCTTGGCTGCCTCGCTGTGAATGAAGTTCACAAAGAAAATGCTGGGAGAGGTGAATATGACGAGGAGGACGTTTCACGGACTCAGAACGGCCAGCGAAGAAAGGAAAGGGTCCTACCTTTTTGACCTGCGCCTCTTTAATTTTCTCCAAGGCAACTCGGATCCTTTCTGCCTTCAATTTGGCGGCTTGTTCCTCCTAGACAAAACCATGGAATGGGTGATCCGGTCTTCACTCACAACATAGGAAAACCACAAGCATGGTCTTTCCCGGCACCTCTGCCGTTGAAAAGGCGTCACGCGCGCGACTTCGTTAAATAGTAAGCAGCCTTGTAAAGCTTTTTAACGCCGAAGCCTCTGGCACGATGGTGCATTGGCGTCAAGCACAGTCACTTACCTGCCCCCTCCAACAAGATGCCATGACTTCCATTCTGCACTATGTGATCACCTCACGCAGTAGAAGTGCCTTTCTTCTCAGACAAAAATATATATATATATGTATCACAGTGATGTCAAACGTAGCTATAGCGGCATTGCTGTGATTTGCCGCTCAAATATGGCGCTGCTTTTGCCATCTTCAGCTCCACGCTGGATTCATATGGAGTTGCAGCTGCGCCGCTTCCTTTGATCCTACTATAAGAGCGGAAAGGAAACCAAAGTAGAAGATGCCCAAAGGGTGCGAGGCTGCAGATGAGTGAGGGATCAGTTCAGCAAGCCTCTATGTCCTCCAGTTAAAAAAAAAGAGGCAAAAATCGGACTTATTTTCCAGATTCTTCCATAACTACACGAAAAACGCTTTTTTTGTCCTCAGTTGTCTCGATGAGGCATCATGGTACAAGAAAAAAGAACTAGGAGAATTCAGAGGGCTACGTGGGCTGAGACTGTGTGACATGTGTGCCCGAGATGTGCACAACTTGACTAAAAGAGCTCAAGTGAGACAGTGGGGAGGACGCCCCTCCTTCTTTCTACCCTCCCACCATGTCTTCCTGCCCCCCTTCTCTCCATCACTCTCTCAGCCTCTCGGCGTACTTCAGATGCAGGGGTTTGTGAGCGTGCCCAATCGACGGAGCATAATCCCCCCACAAAAGTGCTCCAAACGAGACCTTTCGCCGAGACAAACCAGACAGCAGGACGGGACGGTGAAAATAAACCACGGCGACGGCGTGAAAGATTCGGAATACTCAAAGACGAGTTTTCATCAGCGCATGTCTAAATGCGGGTGAGGGGGACTTAACTGTTCCCCAAGCCTCTTATCTTGGGAACCCTGCCTCTCTGTGACCCAGACTACCTCTTACGCATGACTGGCTTCAGGGCGCATGAACACTGATGCAATAAAGCCAACACACTGCTCGGCCAACACACACTGGCAGGCTTTTAGGCAGTCAAGTGTGTGTGTGACAGTGACGGGGGAGAGGTCATGCGAGTTGTGCACTTTGCAGTCTTCGGTCTGCTTGACTCACACGGCAGGCTTAGCCCCCGTAAAGCCGAGTGCCGCCCCTCTCCACCCAGGTGTGCGCTCTCCATGTGTTTGAATACACAATAATTCCTAATCAGATTTTCCGCTGTCACACTCAGAGACAATTTCAAAAGACCCTTCTGCTTCATGCGGAGGAAAAAAATATCCTCAGACCACCTCTCTTTGATGTCTTTACAATAGCATTCACTGGAGGAAGAGGGAGAATTTGTAAATCCACGTCAGGTACAGCCCCTCTCTGCCACCGTCCATTCCAAAGTGGAACATTTACACAAAGTCCCTCACACCCCGCGTGCACGTGGACGGACTCACGAGTAGATATTTATGAAAATACATGCAGACAAGTAAAAGGGACTTTGAAAAAAAGAAAGAGACATTAATGTAATCAAATAAATCCTACAACTACTAGTCAAGCCTTGAATCTATCTTTTCAGAATCTGCTGTATTACACATAAACATACTGTCTGTGAGTGGGGAAAACACACTTTTACTAAAAGAAAGATTTTTTTCCTTGTCATTTATCTTTCTTTTCAGGTTAGTGTGTTTAAAGGCAAACAAGAAAACAACTCCAAACAAATGCTCCTATTTCTATCATTCACCACTAAATTCTAAGTAAAAAAAAAGACGCCACAATTGTAAAATTTAACTTAACTTAGGGACCCTAAAAATATAACAACATTTATTTTTATTTAAATGTAAGGTAGTTCAAAGTTCAATTTTGTGCAATACTGGACGTCCGTAGTAAACGTTGAATGATGATGCAAGGGGGGAAATCCAATTTCTGACACTTTTCGCTATTTAATCTTACTTCTGATTTGCTATTTCATTTCAGTTCTCCAGGTAAGAAAGAGTTATCTTTTTCTTTTTTGTTAGTTTTTGTCAGCATGGATTCCCCCACTTGTCCATTAAGCAGAAAAGAAAAGCAGTGTGTGCATGCAACAGAAAAATAAAGAAGAAAAATGTGTATGAGAAAGTCACCTTGGTCAGGAGGTGAGTAGGCTTTCCAGCTATGCTTTTCAGAATGAGCGAGGTTTCTCGGTCCAGATAGGAGTGCTTGGATGAAGAGAGGATAAAAAGAAAGCAGAGAAGGAAACAAAATGTAGAGAAGTGATTGCTGGTGCTTTTTGCGGGTGTTGCATTATTTAAAAGACGCATGGCAGATCAGCAGTTGTAGTTGTCAATAGTTGCAGCTGTGGGTGAAAAAGCAATGATTGTGAGAAAGAAACAGAATAAACATGATGGAATCTGGCTGAACTATCGTCTAGAGCTACCTGGGATTACACTCCGCGCGCACTGCGCACGAAGGCTGCCAGTCGGAGCTGTGATGTTGGTTCCCATCATTTAGGGGCTACAATTTATAATTAGAACTATATTTATCTGGCTAAAAACTTGCATTTAAAAAGGGAATATTGCCAACATCAAAAACTTCCAACCCACAGCCTTAAATGCGCCTATGCACAATGGTGGCTGTACGCAATCGGACACGCTTGCACTTACAGTAGCCCGATCGGTTTCGCCCTCTCGTGGGGTAAAGTCAAGCTGTCGTCTGGCTCGCCGGAGTGTGACATGCTGAGGTGCGGGCAAGGGTGCGTGGACAGAGACCACATTTATAGAGAAAGGTTGCAGACAGAGTTGATCACATGCGGAGGGCCAGGGTACATGCAAGACACGGTGTTAAGGCGGCGCTCATACTGGCTGCTCAAACACTAGCCCAACCACAAGGCTGCGCTTTCATTGCTGGTAATTCAAGTCTGCGACCAGTGGGCAAAACAAACCCAGTAACCCTCTGAAACAGACTAAACTGGTCTCAAATGCAATTTGTTAGTGGATGAAATACGTACAGGAATAAAAGCTGATCAGTGATTGACTTTGAAATCCCCATGTTAAGGTGACCCATCAAAAACTGGGATGTATTTTTCTGGATAAACATGAGCTAAAAGATGCTTTGTTTCCCTACTATATGCTCTTTGGACAGGTTTCGGTCATATCTAACCAGAAACTAACAAATTAACAACACTAACACAGGAGATTCCAATGCAACCATTAGGACACCAACCAATGCACAACGGAGAGCCATCTGTGCATTGCTGATTCATGCAGATATATAGTATATAAAATCTATCTTTTGTCTCTTTGAACATGCTGCATAGTGAAACATGCATGAGCCAAACTGAAAATGCGATAAAAGGCCTGACTTCCGTCTCATCATGCCCTCTAACTCTGGTGTAGCCTGAGAGTGTGTGTTGCTGGAAGGGTTTTCAGTCATACCTCTGTGCTCGTCTGGTTCTGTCCTTGCATGCTCGGGCTGCTCTGACCCTCCACCTCTCTGCCCGTGGTGACTTTATCGATGTCCAGCGAATCCATGCTGGATGCCGAAGCACATGCCGAGTTCACGCTGGACCTCTGGGAGGGCGCCTCCTGCTCGCTGACCGCCCCCACTGAGCCTGTCCTGCGGTGCTGTCCGCTGCTGGTTGACCCAGATGAGGGTCGCCGCTGAGCGGTGGTGGAGGAGGAAGAGGAGGAGGAGGTGGTGGAGGAGGAGGAGGAGAAAGACGTCTGCCGAGCAGCTTCGTCCATGCTGAGAGAGGCCTTCTCTAGCTGGGATGTGATGTCAGCCAGCGAGATGTTGGCGGCCGTGGGGCGGCTGTGGCCACCACTGCTGGTGCCTCGAACCGTGTTGGCTGGTGATGCACGAGTGCTGCTGTTGGTGCTTCCTGTTCAGATGAATGAAGTCAACTATTCTAGCGGAATTCACACCTGAGCTACAGACCAATCGATTTTATCATTATGATGTGTTCAGGACACCAGATCAGGACCTGGTGGCCAATACAGTGAGTGACGTTTCCTGTTGGATTCCATTCATTTCGTCCACTGATGTAAATGCTGATCCTAAACTGATAACAATTGTTTCCTTTTTTTATAAACCTGCTTTTGCACATAACCTTTACAGCGGAGCTGATATAGACGTGTTGTTCTCTACCTCCACTGCTCCCCCCTCCACTGGTGCCGGTGTGCTTGCTACTGGCACCGTGGCCCCCAGGGGCTCGCTGCTGTCCTCTGCCGTGGCCGCGAGAAGAAGAATTTGGTTTGGAAATGGTGCTGAGCTCCTGCTCGATGGAGCACAGGTCCGCCATGAGGGCATCCAGGTCAACTGTGTCCCCCTGGTTCAGTGCCTCTGCAGGATGCCGAGATAAAGCAACAAGGGGACATCCAGGCAGATGGATAAATCATTCAGCATTTAATTTAGCTCTGGCCAGCGTAATTCAATTGTCCAAGGCTTCACCATTGATGTTGTACATAGAGAAGCGGTAGGAGAAGTTGGCCATGTTGGTCTCCTGTCTGAGAGGAGGCTTCTGCACTGGCTTCTGGGGCCTGCCGTCATCCAGACTCTGCCAGAGGACAAAGACGGTGTGAGGGGCGTGTGCGCAAAACAGCACTTTATAGCCAAGATCTGCATCTAAGCTTTCGCGTGCGCGCACACAGGTTGTGGGAGGGACGTTGCTAGGATACAGTACAGGGAGACAAGATTAGCAGTGTAAAGGTTGCCATGGAAACAGACACGTTCATTCTGTCTGCCTTTCTACCTGTGCGAGTCTGCCCTTCTACCATCTTTCCCCGCGTGTGTATTCTAACCTGTGTGAGCTTGTCCAGCTCTCCCAGCCAGGCTCCAAACATCTTGTCCAAGTCTTGGTCCTCCTTGTCGCTGTCCTCCTCTGCTCCATGGTCCAACTCTTCATCCGAGACCTGTTCCATCTACGTACACAGAAGGAAGCCTCAGGGATCATCGGATGATTACACGTACACAAGTGTTTTTAGATCACACCCACATATCAGAAATGATCTAAAGGACAGAAAAAAATCTTCAGCTAAGCTCATGCCAACCTCACTGCCTGTTGCCATGGCAACGGCTCACAAAAAACCTCCAGTGGGCACTGTATGCTGTGTAATCATTAGAGTGCCCTGTAGCATTCCATTTGTTGACCTGCAACCGACACACCAGAGGTCTGAGGGAGGACGAGGGGAGCAGATCCATCCTGACACTGATCACCTCAGTACAACAGACAACTGCAACAGTGACATTCTCCTAGATAAACCATTAATAAACCCATTCTGAGCATCAGTGGGTTGTAGTGATGGCTGCACTGACCACTGAGGGGAAGGAGAGAAATGGGGGGGAAAGCGATCGCCCCAGCTGTGGTCAGCCAAAGGTGGTGGAAGGGCGCCCCCTGCTGGGCGACAAAGGATGTGCAGCCTGGCTGATTAGCCCCAGCAGCTGATTTTTCATATTTACACAAAGAAAATGGCTAACAACGCTGATATTTTAGGTTTTCAAAAATGATATATGTTGCCTTGTACAAAAAAATACAAGAACTGAGGACAGCAGTTACCTTTTTGATGTTATTTAGGGTGTGGTAGGATTTCAGATCCTCAGGATATCGGTTTCATAATGTGTCCAAATAAATAAATAAATAAAATTGGAAGGTTTTAGTTCAGCATGTTGTAGTACTGCTTAAATATGGATGATCTAAAACTGTAAATACAGGAAAGGGATGTCAGCATCCATTGTCGTACCACAGGAGGAGACTTTTTCACATATACTGCCCAACGATAGAGGGAATGTTAAAATAGGCAGATTTTATATGGGTAACAGCACTGCAGATGTTGGAAAATGCTGCAACATCCTGACATATTAACACGTGGCACCAAAAACCCATGAGCGTGGAGGAAAACAAAAAAATTATTATAACTGATAAAAGAAAACTATACAGTTGTGTTGTGAAATGGCAGACCCACTTTGTCCAGTAAACAAACTAGAGATATTTTTTAGCATTAAAAGACATTATGACAGGGTCGCACAGTCATTTATTTGTTGTGACCAAGGCTTGTATTTCACAGAAAAGAGTTTCTGATGTGCACGCAGTAGGAAACATCCTCGCGTGTTTTTATTTTTAAAGCTGTCCAGTAAAATCTGACACTGCTGTTGGTGCGGAAAAAAAAAAATTATTAGCTGTAAAGAATGTTTCAGGTGGTTAAGAAAGCTGTTTGAAGTTTAAAATTTGGGTTTTCGGGTCAGGCAAGTTTTGGTACAAAGAAGAATACGTGTTTCTGCAAATTAGTACAAGGGCCTCGGTAGTTCAATTTATTGATTTCATAAATTTCTCGCCATAATAGAGATCTCAACGTGTGTATACTCATATTATATCCATGCACTCTTGCACAAATGTGGAGGCTGTGAACAGGACGTAGCCAGGATGTGCACAATTCCCAATTTCCCCAGAGTCGTGTTTTTTGACAGGAAAGTCCAGCTGTCCTCCTTTTAACCAGAACACTTCTGAGTGGGGAAAGGGAGACGTCTTTAACTTCCAAAGAATCATACTAAAAAAAAGATGGCTACAATATGTTCAGTCAATAAAAGTGCAAACTGCCAGTCATTTTTTTTGGGGGGGGGGATTTCCAAGCATGAAAAGGTTTTCCCAGTGAGACCCCCTAGTAGCTGACCAGGGTAGGCAGGAAGATATAGCTACAAAAAAACCAGGTTACTCTGTATTAGCCACTGCTCTATGAAGCACTTTCATATTTAATACAATGGAGACTAAACCAAACAGTGGGAGGCAATTTGACAGCTGTGTTTACACAGTCGTTTTGTTGCAGTGCCTAAAACACAGACAGGTAGCGGTACGGATGCAGAAAACATTAACACTGAAGACAGAACACAAATGGTGTGTCCAGATGCAAAATCCTTTTAAGAATCCGCTTGTTGCTGTCAGTTTAAAAGACCGGCTGTAGATTTAAGTGAATTCCCACCTGAGGTTCAGCTTTTAGGTTTATTGGGTGTGACCCCAGAGAGGGACGGGGGGGACGGCCATGCAAACGGGCTCTTAAAGGCATGATCACAAGCCAGAGAGCAGCGCTGGCCTTTTACCCCTTGAGAACTTGCAAGGTTTCTCCTCTTTTGTCTGACCGTGACGAGAGCGCATCAGACAGCAGTCACTTCTGGGGACTGCAGGGGTCCGGGGTTAGAGGTCAACAGGTCAGTAGTCTTCCCATTGGAGCATCTCTTGGAAGCCTTTTTTTCTGATTCACATGAACCAAACATGCATTTCCTGCTGCCGAGCTGAAAGAACAAAGGAGTGTTCTGGGAAACTATTTTTTTTCTCCCCATCTGCGTTGAAGAAGATGAAGAGGAGGCGGGCAGCATGTTTATCTTTAGCCTAAGTTGTCCAGATCAGTGTCAGCAGGACTGGGAGAGAGTGCTCATGAAGACTAGCTGCTAGGTTGTCCTTTAAAATGACGCCTCTTACCCTTTTCTGTAGTTTGTGTAATATCAAATTCAAATAGGGATACTAATAATTAAGTAAAGACTTCATACAATCACAAAAAAGTGACGCAGTTATGCATATTAAAATAGATATTTATCTACTGTATGTGTACCGTACTTAAATGTAAAAAATTGGAGTTTTATCAAATTGAAGATAAAACTGAAGAGAAACAATAAGTTTTGGTGCAAACAGCAATAATAAAGAATGGGAATTTGCTGACCCCCCTCCAAAAAAAAAACCCAAAACAACAGTTGGTTTCCTTTCAAACCTGTTGACTTTCTGTCACATGATAGTTCACAAGTCCTGGAATGTCTGCTTGCATGCTATTTTTACACTGAATAAGACAAATATTGTTGCTCCAAGGGAGACTTTTGTTTTGACCAACACTGACAACTCAACAAGGACAAATATCCCAGCAGACTCGGGGCGCTTTAAGAGGTTCAGGGAGGCTTTGGCGTGGCGTTACAGGCCTGCTCCCTTCAGCCTGCAAGACGGGAAAAAGAGCACCGTTGGTTGTTCACACAACCAGAATTTGGCAACAGGTTTCGGTTTTGCCCACACACAAAAACATTCTGAAATAGCCGTCCTGATATGACACCGAAACCACTGTTCAGCACGACCTGCTTTACTCAATGTGCAAATTATAAATTGCATATTAAACGTGGTTACAATAAAAACCTTTATGCGGCACACAGGAACTGGGTGTGTGGAAATGTCAAACCTGTGACCTTTGCTGTGTAAACAGTATTGTGGGTCCAGATAAATTTTGCTGGGAAGACTGAGTGACTCTTTCCATCATGCCCTTTAAGTGTGCGCGTGTGAACGCACGTAGAGGAATATGTTATTGAAGTAAGAATGGCTTCTTCTTTTTTAATGAAACAACCCACACAATTTAATGCACTCTTTCTGGTTAAGAGTACAGACATTAAACTGCATATTTGGGTACATATGGTCTTGCAGTTACCAAACATATGCAGGATAACTTAATTTACCTTTTTTCTCAAGTTTTCCATGTTGATCAAGGGTCCTAACTGGTCTGATTCATCACTTTCCTACGTCAACCCATCCTCCTTACCTGGCAGACCATGAGTCAGTTCTTACACACAAATATGACACTCCACAATCTACAAACCATAAAACACATATGCGCACAAAGGCTGACTGTCAAGACGGTGTAATCATGTCCTGTGACACACCGAAGCTGTCCAAAGTCAACACACACGCAGACCTAATGAACAGTCAAAAGAGGGTCTGTCAGAAGTGAATAAAACCTCTTTATGCTGTCATTCTTTACTACCTTTGACCCAGTTACACATTGTAGATGTGTGTGTGTGTGTGTGTGTGTGTGTGTGTGTGTTTGTTTGTTGGGTAAGTGTGCCTGGTCAGCTGCTCTGTAACTGGGTGTGGATGGTTCCACTGACCCGCAGACATAACTGATGGCTGACGCAAATATGACGACATCCTCTGACTGCAAGATATGACGACATCCTCTGACTGCATGGGCCCCGCGGAAGAGGAATGCAGGGTGGATGGATTAAATGTAGAGGATTTACAGCAAATCACAAGGTAAAAAGACTGTTCAGTTCTGCTGGGAACGTTTTAAGAGCTTCATCCAACATCACCCACTCAACTATAGTTGTTCCGAAACAATCAACACATCTTGTTTTTGTAAATATAACGTAATCTTCATGACCTTTTTCGGGTGGGGGGGCTGTGAAATTAAAAAGCATGTGTTGCACTAACACAGTGTATCTGATGAATTAATCAGTTGTGGCTAGAGACAGTTTGTGGAGCTTTGACAGAGTTTTCCAGATCACCACTGAGGCATTTGTGATGAATCCAAAGATACTAAACTAAGAGAATTTTTAAGATATAGTGTTAAGATCAAACTCTGGTCAGAGCCAACACTGTCTATGTCTAGAAGCAGGATAAAGAAGAGAAGAGCCATTACAGGAAGTGAGTACCAGGGCAGTGAGGAAGAAGAGTGGGATGTGGGGGATGATGGATATGTACGATAATGGAGGGAGGGGGCAGCTATTAGCTTCTGAATGCCCAAAACAAAAGCTCTGGTGTCATTAGTCAAGGATGACCAACGGCCTGCAACCATACTGACACACACGCACACACCAACACACACACACACACGCACACAAGGGTTCAGTCAAGCCCAGCACGACAGAGAGATTCACTCTGGATTACACAGCCAATTAGGAAGGAGGGCCACAAAAGGGACAGGGGACAGAGACGGGGGGAAAGATAAGAGGCAGCCACAGACGCGGCCAGATGGAGAGGGAGGCAGGGGGGAGCGTGCGCTAAATGGAGAGATGACGAACGGTGAATAAAACTGAGGGAAGAGGGAAAAAATGCGCACCACAACTGGTGGGTGGGAAGTGTAAAAACTCAGCTCAGCAGTATTTGCCTGAGCTAAAGCCTGCTTACAAGTCAGCCGACGAAGCGTCACTCAAAACTAACTCTGCTGAAGTTATGGAACATTCAACATGTTATCTCTATCTATCCACACTTTTAGACTATGTGTGTGTATCCGTAAATGACAATATGGTTAAATTTGCAGGCTTTTGTTACACTGATAACTTGGCGGAGCTAACTCATTGTTTCAACCATGAGTTCGCGCCAAGCCCCAAAATTATTAATCCTACTAATAACAACAGAGCTGTTCTTCATCATATGAAACCGCTCTGTCCAGCATAAACAGTTCATTGGCTATTCCAGTCCTACTTTTATTATTATTTTTTTTTATCTCTCTTAAATTTACCCACACCCTCACCCCCCCCACACATAATCTGAGGATGTGTCAACTTCCCTGCAGGGCAGGTCCAAATGTGAAATCAATAGCCTTGTCCTTGCCTTCAGGAGGTAGGGTTACATCCTCCACACACACACACACACACACACACACACACACACACACGGGCTCAGGTGGCCTACTGCAGTGCCTTTCGAGCGACAGTTTTAAACATGATGAAGCACTGCAGCAGTGGAGGCTGGCTGCTAAGAAAAAGTAGCCCGACATTACCTGCTGTGCCTAAAAAAGATGAGAGGATCTAGTTTCACAAAGTAAAAAGAGGTATGCTGTCAAGAGAATCCTCTACTGATAGGTGCTATTTGGGGAGCTTTGCGACGTGCGTTGCTTAGACCAACGCAAACTGCTGTTTGGTACTTTTCCGAGTTTAAGAACTTGCAAAATCCTTTGAACCAACATGGACCCATGGACTTGGGAGATATCCCTAACACACGTGCATGTGCACCCATCCGGAAAATCCAAACAAGTGACATTCAGAACTCCATTTAAAACATCGCCTATAAGGTTGCCTGTCTGCTTCAGAGCCCAATTAAACCATTTTAATAACCAAACAGCAGCTGACTCCACTCAGATGCCATTTTAAGGAAGTCAGGTAATATTTGGTTATTAAAATGATCCCTTCAGACGGTTATTATTATTTGGTTATTAAAATGCTCTATTCAGATGATCTTAACTGAATAATCTATCTTCAACTAAATGAAATGCAGCAGTCAATAGATCTACTGAATGTGTCAGCATGTATCATCGACTTATACGGCTTTAATGCTAAATGCTGGTTTCATACTCAAATCACCTGCACTAAGTGTGCTTTCATCACTGTGACTGTGAACTTATTCCAACTTATCTGAAGATGATAGTAGTCCTTTACCTGTTTAAAAGAAAAGACAGGCAGTGGTTCTGCAACATAAAGTGAATTAGGTCAAATAGATCCACAAACTAAATACTGAGGCCTCAGGTCGCACAGCCCAGTTCACCCTCACATGGTTCCACTTTAGTCAGGAATTATCTCCTTTGGCAAGGTTGAGTCTCCCCTGCCATCTCCTCAGAGGCTCGACTGCTCTTTCATTGGGCTTTGATTTACAAGGCCCTTCTGACCGAGCTCCCAGTTGGCAACAAACACATGGATCCACAGGTCAAGTGCAGATTCTACTCACTAAAAAAAGGGGTCCCGCAATGGCATGGCCGTCAATAACAGTTTCAAGAGTAAAGCATGTCAGAGGTGACTTCAGACAACCTTTAAAGTTAATATTTTATAGCTTGCAAAAGTTCTTTTTGAAGCCTCTTAGTTCAATTTGAAGGATGTTTGTATTCCTCCATGCACTGGTGGAATTAGCTCACTTGGTTTTATAGAAAGTCTTACCTCTGAAGTGGTCTTCCTTTCTTCCCAAGGAGGTCAGAGATCAAATAAACCAGAACTCCAATTTCAGTCTGGAGACTTCTCCCCTAGAAGTGATAAAAAGAAAAAAGAAAATTAGTTCTTGTAGTAATTGCAGCAGAATGCGATGCCCGTTGATGCCATATCAGTGCAGAGTCCAATAAAACAACAAACCTAAAGGAATAGATGCATGCAGTACTGTACAGTCCCTGAAGGCAGCTAAGGGACAGAGGAATGATTTTACCGTCGCAGGAATGCAGGGGATCAAGCGTATTGTGTACGGAAAGCCCTCCCTTTTTACAGCCAAAAGGGACACGCGGTCAGGAAGACCCTTATCACCGGCCTCTGGAAGCAATCAAGCTCAGCCTTTCCATCTTTATTAATTCTCCTCTTCATTAGCGCGAGATTAGGGATGTGACAGATGACTTGTAGGGGCTTTCTCCAGTTGACTACAAAGCATGTCGCACTCACACGCTGACAGCTGGCTGTTTAAAGAGGACGCTGACTCACTGAAGCCAGAGTTATCCTATCTAACTCAGTATGAGTACTCAGCGGTGACACACACACAAGTCTCGAGTTGTAACACCATTAGCTGGCAGGGAAACATCAGCGACTTGGTCGCATTTATTTTGTGAGAGAGGCAGGCGCCCAGTGGCTAATGCTGAAGAATCTGCTCCCGCTGACCTCAGCTGTTTGTTCTTCTGCACAGCAACTGTTGCGCAGCAGCGTGTAGGCTCTCCTTGCGCATGTGTTTTCGCAGCGAACAGGCTTCTTGGCAACGGGGGGAGTGTGTCGGGGGAAAGTGACACTCTGTCATTCATTTGCGTGCGTTAAAAACACCCACAACTGGCCGCTCGGGTGGCAGATCTCCGCGACACGCCCCTTCCCATCATTGTTGTATAATCTGCAAACGGCTAGTTAGCGTGTGATGTGAGTCAGTCAGCACAAGGTCTTTGAACAGGTGTGGAGGTGACACATGGACGCGTGCAGCTGCGGTGAGCACAGTTGCTCCAGTCATAACAGTGTCGGGGCGGCAGACAGCTGCTCCGCTGCTGAAAACAAGGGCAGGGCCACGACACATGCACAGGAAAACACAATAACCTCCTTATGATGGAGCGACAGAGGCTGAAAAGCCAGTTTAACTTGAACGTTAGAATAAATATTAAAATAATATTGAAAAAACAGAACGCTGCAACCCTGCCTGTTACTTGGATGTTGATCTGTCATAAAAAAGCGATCCCACTAACGCATCAGAATTTAGAAGTTTGTGTATTTGAAATGCCTTAGACATGCCTGTTCAAGACTCAGTGAGTTGGTTTTTCGCAGAAATAAAACATAAAACTGCCTAAAAGGGTAGTTCTTTGTGCCCTCTTTGCCAGCAGGTACTTTAACAGAACTTGCGGCCTATTTTGGTGCCCCACTTCTACAACACGGAAACACAGGCTTCTGTGTAGTGGACACAGGTGTGTCCTTGTCCACCCACGTTTCCTCCTATAAATGCAATCTGTTGGGCCGATTCATTTCCTGTCGGGCCAGGAAGAGAGAAGGAGGGCATCCTGGGGGAGGCGATGATGTCACAGGAAGACATGAAAGCCAGGATTGTAATGGAGGGGAAAACACAGCGCTGGAGCAACGATCCATGGGAATGGATGCCCAAGCTGTGACTACAACAGCCGTAATTGCCCTGTGAAACGTTCTTGTCGTGGTGGAAGGTTTTGCATGCCAGACTTATCATCTTTGGCCTCTAAATGGCTAAACAACAGACGGGTCATAACAAGCATCACAAAGGGCATGAATGGCATTATACTGCGCAGTGCGACATCAACCGGGTAGTTGGAGGGGGGCTTACGCCTCATACCAAGCACACCGGATAATATCTTCTGTTCCTTACTTTAAAAATAACATGGCAAATCTATAGGTAGGAGACAAGAGAAACTATTAACTCAGGGTAACACCTGTACAATGCAGTGCAACCCTCTAGCGACACAAACAGAGAGGAAAAACATACACATACTGTGTGTGTATACATATATATATATATATATATATATATATATAAAGCACAGATAAATCTGACTAATATTAAAAAGGCATTCCACTGGTTCCTTATTTGCATGACAGTATAGGGTAATATCTGAGGGCCTGGGATAACAATCCAATATACATTTCAAGCACACACTGACTTTCATTATTTGGCTTTCAAAGCTTTAAGTATTGATTAGTGTCCATTTTTAAAAGCATCAATCAAACTAGCTGCCTTGAGTTTCCACGAACTACCAACAGCAGACCAGTGACTGAACAGTTGCTGCCATTTCATTGCTGTGCTGCCATTAAATACTGCCAATTTTATGCTGAGACAGAAAATGCCCTTTTGTGCCAGCCATGTTTTCGTTTCGGTGTATTCAGACTTGTTTTTCCCTGGAAGCCTTGAGAGACCCAATTACCAACACAGTTAGACTGTTGTAGCATTCAGCAAACGTATTGACAGAAAAGAATGGCGTTTGGGGTACTTTAGTGCAATAAATGATGCATTAAAGCCACTGAAACATCTCTAAAATGAATCGATGAATTCTAAAACAATGGATAACAGATTTGTTGAAAAGAACTGCATGTTAGTCTGGTTTCTGAGCGAAAGGATTAGCGGTGACCCTGAATGTTCCCGTAAAGATGCTGAGGTAAACCACAAGTCCGCCAGATGATGGTTCACTTTGGTTTCAAAGCTGAAAAAGTACATTAGCATCGATCGATGCATTACCTAAACAAATGCCTTCCATTTTGTCCACACGTTTACCTAAAGTGAATCCTGTAGAAGTTATGTTAACAAAAGTCAAGTCGTAGAATAAACAGGAACAGGTACTTAATCATGTTTTTTCAGAGGGACGCTTGTACAAACAATAATGGTGCTACTGTTTTGACACATCGCTTGAATGTACTCAGCTGTCAGTGATGTCTGGGTGAAATTAAATGGAGTTGTGTGTCTTCAGCAGGATTCTCCACAGTTCATGCAGGGAACGTGAAGGGGGGGGAGGGACCCACACATGGTGGGAATTATGGAATAACGCTGTGTCAGGAATGTTCCCACGTTGCCCAGTGGGATCTGATGGAGGTCCCAGTTGCTGCTTGAAGGGGATTGTGTGTAATTTAACACACATACTGAGTTACATGATTAAATTTATCCTGCACTAGTTTGAATTTGCTCCACTTTGGGTTCCAAATACTTTTTTGGGTCTGCATTTTATATCCGATTATTTCACAAAATCGCTGAGATTTTGACATGTTGATAAGCTCAAGTTTACTTAAGTATAGTGCTTAACCAAATACACTTAGGTGGTCAATGTGCCACAAACTGAAGTGGATCTCATTTTGTTTGGTAAGAGTACGGTGACGTTGCCTGTGAAGCAAGTGGGCAAAACCATCAGAACTCACCCAGGAGTTAAGATCAGCAGAGCAGGGAGATTAGCAGGCTACTCACCCACTAACTTCACCCAGGGACTGAATGAATAGGGCTTACGCTCACTCGCCGAGCTGCCAGAGTATTAGTCAATGAGATTTGGCAGGAGGCAGTCGCACGAGCACACACGCGGTGTTTTTTTCTGGGATTAAGCCTGCAGGTTTGAGTGACTGTCAAGAGATTCCCTCCATCACAAAAAAGTGTCAACTGACTCACACGGTGTCTGGTTTAGGAATATTCTCCATGAGTATTAGGATTTTTTTCCGTGCCCTACATAAGGCCTGACAATACAAAAAAAAAAAAAAAGTATAAAAAAAGCCTTTAACCAACACGAGGCTGTATAGTAAAAAGTACAAAAACAGTACATGTGTATTTGCCTAAAAACAAGCCCATAATTTATGTTGTATTTTGTGGATCTAGTTTTCAAGGCTTCATTGCCAGGAAGGAAACTGACATTCACTTTACCATAACATTAACTGCTGGACAAATTTATAGCGCTTAAAGAAACTGCAGAGCACTAGCGTATTCAGACATGTAGATCTCGACAGTTGAGACGGAGGAAAAATGAACAATGAGCAAGCTGTTTCCAAGCTGTTGTTTTTCACATGACATCAGCTGCACGGAGCAACCTTTTAATGGTTCTCCCAAACAGCACTGCCCTCTTCCCGCTTAAATCTTGCCTCCATCTTTGTCTTTTGCCCTCTTCTGCACAGATGCACTTTTCTCATCCCCGTGGCTAAGCCTCATTGTGAAGTCACAAGTTTGCAGGTTGGGGTGCTCCTAGTGGCTCCTGGTTGGGAATGTCAGAAACTGGCACAGTGACGGGGCCAGGCTGTTTTTTCAAAACCACATTTCGTGCTTTCTGAGGTTTTACTGCATTCTTAAGTATGTTATTTTCCTTTAGATATGAACTGGGGCATGTTTATCATGGTCACCATCGAAATGAAAAGGATGAGGAACACTGTGCATATTAAATAGCAAAACAAGCCACGCTTGGCCCAGCTTTTGCTGTACCACTGCTCTGATGCTTTTAATGAAAGAGTTTAACACTTAAAACTGACAAAACTGAAAAAAAAAAGAAAATAAGTTGGATTTTTTTTTAGTACCGTACATCTATGCAGTGTAGCAAAGTCTCTTGATGAATGATCGGAACATATGATCCAACACTTCCGGCTTAGACCAGTGTGTTTGTTTACACAAATTTGGCTCCAGCTGTGAACTTATTTAAATATGTCTGCCCTCACTTGCAGGAACACTGAAGCAGATCTGTAGATAGGTCACCAGATTTAGAGGGTTACCAGAAAAAAAACGTACACTCACAAGTACAGATGATGAATAGGGTGGTGCCGAAAACGGTTATTTTTTAATCCATCTCTGCGCTGCAGCAATGGCACACGGCGGCAATCTTTGCCCTGTCGAGGACATCTACCTCACACAACGTGTAACACACACCCCTCTATCAAGAGAAACATCCGTTTGACAACATACAGAGCAAAAACATAGAAATAAAATGAAAAAACACAGCTGCAGTGTGGATGACAACAAACGGAGTATTATCACTCAAACTTTTGACAGTTGGGTTGGAAATTTTTGGCCATTTTTATTTTCATGTTTTTATGGCTCCGGTCAGACGTTAGCCCAGTGTGGGTGTATTGGCGGTAAACTCAGCCTCTGTGCTTTGTTTATGATTTGCTTATCATGGCCTGTCACTATTTTGTGTTCCCTGGAAACGACAATGTATGGTAGACATGTCCCACTGTGTACCTATGTCTGCTGTATACCGTATACATCTATATGTCATTCTTGGATGTGTTGACCCAAAGAAAAACTAATAACCAGCAATATCTAACTTTTTCTCTCAGAGGTATTGTACAACTCCTCAGGGGAATGGACTGGAATGCATCATGGAGGGTCCAAACGGCAGCTGAAGCGTCGTAAATTAATCTAAATGGAGGTCCGGGGATTGGCATTTTACGGTGAAGCAAAGGAAAACATTTATTCTGCTTGCGTGTCCGCGTGCGTGTGCGAGTACACATCTAATATTTTGCATGACTGCAAGTGCTACCAGAGACTGCGAGAAAAGCAAACAAACACACATAAACAAGGAAGCACAGGCTGCTGTGATGGCTTTATGAGAACTAGCTGAACTCCGGTCAGGGAGGAGAGGACACAGGATGTGGCCATGGTGGCCTCTGCGCCGTGCGCTGCAAAGAAACGCAGATAACCCAAAAAGCATTTATGGAATTAATTGAGCAACAGTAGGAGTAATAGATTAAGAAAGAAAACAGCTCTATCCCTTGTGGCTAGTGTGGCAGATCATACATTTACTAGTCAATATTGGTCCATTTACTTGAAATTGTGCAGCCACAGAAGCCAGACAGTGAGCATACACTAGATTTCCTCTGCGTAAGCACTTTCGTGGGCTCTTGAAATAAGGCTTTCGTGCTTACTTTTAATCACTGCATGTCCACAGAGCCATTATCCATAGTCTGGTCCTACATGCTGTCAATCTTTCCATCTGGGAACCAGTCCAACGGCTGCTGCGGTGGACATTTAACTGGGCTTCCTGAGTTATTATCATGGCAGGTGAGAAAGACACACAGGACAACATCTCTTGGTTTCTCCTCACTCTGTCATCTGTTCACTGATATTTGGTGGAATTCAAGATGGACACTCAGCATTTTTGCCCCCATGTGTTAGGGGAAAAAAAGATGCTCTGCTATGAGTTTATGGCATCCTTTAAGGCTGGAGGGGGGGCTTGGTCGTTTCATAGACATACTGATTAATCACCGATAAGCTGCTTACACAAAATGTACAGTAAAAGCAAGTAGTAAACAAAAAGGTCAGCGAATGAATGAACAATACAACCGACTGGATATGTGTCAGAAAATAGGTCACTGGAGAGTAGTATGGAGATAAAAAAAACTGACAAGGTAATATGATTATGTCAGTGTACTGATGTCCACAATAAAATTAAACATACATGAAGCAAAGAACTATTTTTGGAAGGAAATTGACAATTGACAAAAATATCGGTCACCATCTGTGTTAGTCAGCAGCAATCTACAACAACTAAAAGCAAAATGAGATCATACACAATGTTTCTGCAATTAGCTTATGAGCTTTGTGTACCGCAACAGTAATAATGTGCAGTTAAGCCTTTAAAAAATGTGGAAAAAATAAAACTTGACTGCTATTAATAATCAATACAAAATTAATTTACAAAAATTAAATTCCACAAAGACGGCCTCTTTTATTACCACTTTTGAATGCTATTTTTAACGCCAGCTCAGTTTTTTTTTAAAACTATGAAGAAACAATTATGAGAATGATTAAAACATTTCATAAGCAACTAATGAGGCACGCTGACAGAGTGGCCACTTTCCCCGCTTTTCCCTGATGAGAGGAATATTACTCCCTTGTTACTCCTCACTGGCGAGTGTGTCACATGCTTCCGCTCAGATGCAATTCCAAGCTCCAACCGGACTGAATGTAGGCAAAAATAATCGAATATGATGGAATGACGCGACAAAACTTTAACATTTTTCTAGATAAAGTGGTAAGACTTAGTAACAATTTTACCTAAAAAAAGAATCTACACATTTATTAAACCATAGAGACTCTTTGTAGATCATGAATCCCACCAGGACTGACCTGAGCTAAAAATGCACAGATCTGCAATGCTGCAAGAGAAAACCCAGTGGCACAGATATGAAAATGAACATTGGATGGGCGATTGTGGGTCAATCTATGTGCGTAGCCCTGCCTGTATTTATACTGGAGCATGTCCGCGCCTGGCAAACAAGGTCCCCAATCGTGTATTGCTCTTAGTGCACGAGAGGG